>VYZW01054300.1:2038-13506 GCA_013401315.1 Balaeniceps rex | reverse complement strand
TTATCTGACTAAAGGAAATTGATATCTGGAAACGGTATCATAATATGACGTAGTGTCTTGAATGCAGAAATTCTAGGAGACATATACATGCACTGCAGGAGCATATATTTTAAGAAGAAGAAGGGGCTAGATTTGTGCTTCTAAGCAAAGAGGATCACTTTCAAGTGTCATTGGCACAGACAGATTCCTGCACATCGCACAAGTAAGAACATCTTGAACTCCACAGCCAAAGTCTTGTTAAAAGTTCATTGGGATTCATGTTTCCCCAGACCACAATTTTTCCTTTGCTTTTCAGTTTCCAGGACATGGAGCTGTGTTGTATTCTGACTTTTCTGGAACAGCTTGCTGTCAGCTCTAGTCCTCTCTATTCTTCTGCCCTGTTTAGACTTTTTGGCAGCTGTTGCAAAGAGCAGGATTGCTGCAGGAGAAAAAAAATAGTAGAAAGGTCATCATTTTATGCTTATGATACTGCCAGCTTAAACCACAGTCAGCATCGGAAGGTGTTCTGAAGCTGAGAGAATAATGTTACGGTCAATTCAATTGCTCAGGAATCACCTTGATCTCTTTGTTCTGATGCTTTTGTTTAAAGGTACTCCAACAAAGAAGAGTTATCACAGAAATGGGTATTGGAGACTATTAAGTACTATCTGGCAAAGTAAATTATATACAATACATATATTGGTAAGAAAGCTAAGAATACACAGGTGTATGTTTTAATATACATATATATACATGCACAGACACTGACCTATTTATGCTGTATTCAAAATTAGTAACTTGAATATCAAATACATTCTAAAAGTCATAGATGGCCCAGAGTTTCATCATATACAGTAAAAGTTGATGACCTATTCATCCTCAAATTATTCCCTTGACTCTCTCCCAGCAACTTCATTTGTGACATACTGTTTCTATAAAGGTTGGGATACAAAGGGGAAGGAGGGCTTGAATGCTGCAAATGCAGTTTACACATTACATGACTGACAGCAGGTGGGCCCAAGAAATTAGATATATTAAGAAATTATATACATTAAAAGAATCTTTTTGCTTTTTTTTTAACTCGTTACTTATTCAAATACATCTGAAGTAGAAATAAATGAATGATATACTTTCCCTTAGTCTCTGTTTCAGCTTGCCATACTTTAATAGGGTTAATGCTTCTTTCAAGCAAGGCATTTCAAGAATTCAATTCATGTGTTTAAAATTTATTAAAAACCTTTTGAAAGTATCTAAAAACAACACAAAAAAAAGTAATTACCTGTGATCACTGCTACTAGTACAGTCTTGTTCTTTCACGTTGACTTTGTCTTGATTTATCTGTCTTTTGTCTATTTGTTCACATGTCTATATAGGAAGTAGCTCATATTTATTCATGAGTAGTTTTCTGGGGGTCAGTGAAAATGCTACAGATGTATGTGTAGTATAAATTAGATGCATTAGAAACTAATACAATTTTTCCCTGCTCTATGTACTACCATTAGAGTTCTCTTTATTTATGAAACAAGCAAGGTAAATGGTGCACAATCAGAAAGTATTTATCAGTTCCTTTGCAGACCATGATTTAATACCCTAACTAGACCTTGGGGAAAGAAAAAATGATAGCACACTTTATATTCACAGTAAAAACATTCAGAAACTAATCTTTAACTGTGGATAATCCTGACAAACATTTTAGAAAAAATGTTCCTGGCTGTTCTTTTTGGGGATTACATACATACATTAAGGGTAGAATGTACTGTTTAAATGATTTCCCTGAGCAACGTAAGGTTCTACATCCTGAGAGATTAACCTTAACTGACCAACATGCTAGATCCAGAAGTTACTATACCATTTGTTAGCATGCCAAAGAAAATAATTTAGACGTTTAATACAAACCAAAGGAAGTGTTCAATGATAAGAATGACGCAGTGTTCCAGGTTAAGATAAAAAACAGGTCCTGCAAATTTAAATGATCACAATTCTAGTGACCAATTCTACTTCAGTGTGAAGAAGTTTACCCTATTTTTCTTATCAAATAACTTTAAGGTTTACCTCATTTGATTGGCCGTTGATTATTTGTCAGTTTCTTCAATTTTCATTATACTGCTAGATAAGGTTAAATTCTGTTTAGATACTTTAATTAAACTGGATACATGTTTTAGTATAGGAAATAACTATTCTGTAGAACGTTCAAAGTTTTAAAAAAAAAAAACACCTCCAACTTTCAGACAACTTTTAGGAGATGCTGGAAGAGACTGAAGACAGTCAAGTTTTATTCCTAGCTTTCATTTAGTAACTAACGCAGAATTCAGTCCACCCTTCAGGTGATCTTTGTATCTTGGTGCCAATACAGACCAGCATAACAAAAACAGCTGTATTCTGATATGGACTTTTCTGAATTGGTGGTCTGACATCATCATGATACCTTATGCTATGACATTTTTTTTTGTTGAGATAGCAAATACTTATACTTTTCATTAACTTTAACCAATGTTGGTTAACGATTGTTAAAGTATATTTTGTATAGCTGCTTTGAATGTCGTATTGCAAAATGTGAATCAGTTAAAATATTTAGTTATAAACAGATGATTTATCAAATGAAAATACTACATGCATTTTGAGCTACTAAAAATACAATACTATTTTATAGTAGTAGGAGATACATTTCTCAGATGTTGATCTTGCCATATGCAAGACACTTCTTTTAGGTAACAATACTGCTAGAATAGTTGGAAAAAATCCAGGCAAGTTATAGGGCACAAGAGCACTTCTTTTATGTGTACCTCAAACTGTATTGTAGGATCACTGGCACTATTAATCTTTTACCGTTTTTGAGATCGGACAAATCCAGTGCTAAGACTGTCTTTAAAGGTGCCTGAAGTAGGACTGTCTTTAGAGGCACAGGGTAAGAAATGTAGTGTACCATCCCTCACGTTATTTTATCTCCATAAAATACCTGCACTCTTTTTTTTTGTTATACTCATTTTCATGTATTTCAGTCCAAAACCCACCTCCAGACTGGTACACTTGTTGATAAGGCCTAGATGTGAGGACTTACAACTTGTAAACTTGCTCCTGAGCTACTGTTCTGGAATTAACTCCTTTTATCAGTTTATATACAGAAAAGTTTATTGGCTGTATTACAGGTTATTTTGTTCTAGTTTAGCTCCATAACCTAGCACACAGTTCATAAACAAAGTATGCACTGTTTGCAACCTTCTTCATAAATTATTCAGATTTCTAAAAACATCTTGAAGAAGTGTAAGAAAACTTAATAATTTTTGATAGAAGACTTTACGATCCAGTTATCAACATTTTGCAGAACAAAGAAAAAAACAAGTAAGTTGTTACAAAGTATCTGCTTAGTTCTATTTTTTACTTAAATGATTTGTTTCCTTATACCCTTCCTGAACAGTAAAATAACTGGTTCTTTTTTCTTACTTGAAAAGTCAGATTTCTGAACTCTACAATGAATTCAAGAGAGTGTAAGATATTCAGTATATTATTCCCTGAATTAGTGAACTGTATGCTATATGATCCTTGGAGATGTAGTAGTAATAATAATAATAATAATAATAACAACAACAACAACAATAATACTAATAATGTTTACTTATATGAATTCTACTCACTACCATTAGACACCACATAAAAACAACGCATTAAAACACAGTGAAGATCAATACAGTCATGTATAAGCAGATCACTGCGCAGTACTCCTTAGACAAAAAGTTACTCATTTATTTTTTCCATTGTGGAAATATATTAACAAAAAAAAAGGACAAATGCTAAATTATCTCAGTAGGGCAATGTAAGCTTGGAATAGTACGTGAAACTGAGAAAGTCCCGGTATAGGTAAAAACAGTTTTTCAGTATAACAATAAAATAATATTATTCAGTAAGTATGGTATTTTTAAAAATCTGTTTTTACAAAGTTCAGTTCTTTTCAGATAAGGGAAGCAGGACAAGGCACTACCATAACAGCCAGAGCCTTAAGTGCTGTGGAACTGCAAATCTGTATGTAGTACAGTAATGTGCTTTGTAGAGAAAAGTTCAGTCAAATCTAGCTTGGGGTCCAGAAACAGCACCACACCATCAGTCTCTTGGCACACCTAATTAACCTGCGTGGAGGAGCATGCTGCCCTTCTAGGACCAAAACAGAATTATTGCTTTTGAGCACAGCGACAAAACTACATGTTTGGATCTAATCAGGGTAGCTTTTTGTGGTACCTCAAAAAATACTGGGGGGGTACCCTGACATCTGTACTGAGCAGAAGTGGCATGGCAACATCCCTGTGGGTGGTTGCTCTCTCGGCATCCCTCTGCACCTATGGTCTTTCTCTGTGGAAACCTCTGGACAATACAGGAGGAAGTGGGTACAAGCCTGGGTCAAGAAGTAGCTGCATAGTTTGTAGGTGGCTATCACATAGATTAACCTACCAAGTGGACAGTATAATGGGAAGCCCTAATATTCCCTAACAAACATTTTGAAGAGGAAACACCATTAAAAGTCTTGGTTCTATTTCCATATGTGTAAAACTTAATACTTAACAGATGAGGGATGGAGGAGGAGAAAGGAAGGGGTAGACTCTGTCTTCTAACAGAGCTGCAGAACTTTCTACTTCACAGGAGTGAAATATTTCTTTATGTTTACAATCCATTCTGTAAGGATGGCTGGGTCTCTGCTTTTTCTTCCAACATATTTTCTCCTGAAAATGTTATTTCAGCTTGTTGTTATTTGGCCATACTCCTTCCCCTTTCCTCTCAGATATTCAGTGATGTTGAGGACTCGGAGTGATTAACAGCTAGATTTTTGTGGCTGTTACTGGTAATGGAGTTCAATATAACAAGCTAAAGCTCAGATATCAGTGATTCACAGCCTGTCACCTTTCCAGTTTCCTTGTCTTCTGAGATCCCCACAGCTCCAGCAAGGACCAGTAACAGTAGACGAGGTGGTGTAAATGTGTACATCTTTCACCTGGAACAATTCAGGCTTTGCCTGTATTACCGACCTGTCAGCCTCACCTCTGTGCCAGGGAAGATCCTGGAGCAGATCCTCCTAGAAGCAATGCAAAAGCACATGGAGGACAGGGATGCAATTCGAGACAGCCAGCATGGCTTCACCAAGGGCAAGTCCTGCCTGACTAACCTGGTGGCTTTCTATGATGGAGTAACTCCATCAGTGGACAAGGGAAAAGCAATGGATGTCATCTATCTGGACTTCCAAAAAGCCTTCGATATGGTCCCCCACAACATCCTTCTCTCTAAATTGGAGAGACATGGATTTGATGGGTGGACTGTTCGGTGGATAAGGAACTGGTTGGATGGCCGCAACCAGAGGGTAGTGGTCAACGGCTCGATGTCCAAATGGAGACTGGTAACAAGTGGTGTTCCTCAGGGGTCCGTACTGGGACCAGTGCTGTTTAATATTTTCATCAATGACATAGACAGCGAGATCGAGTGCACCCTCAGCAAGTTTGCAGATGACACCAAGCTGAGTGGTGCAGTTGACACGCCTGAGGGACGGGATGTCATCCAAAGGGACCTGGACAGGCTGGAGAGGTGGGCCTGTGCAAACCTCATGAGGTTCAACAAGGCCAAGTGCAAGGTCCTGCACCTGGGTCGGGGCAACCCCCGATATCAATACAGGCTGGGAGATGAGGGGATTGAGAGCAGCCCTGCGGAGAAGGACTTGGGGGTACTGGTGGATGAAAAGCTGGACATGAGCCAGCAGTGTGCGCTTGCAGCCCAGAAGGCCAACCGTATCCTGGGCTGCATCAAAAGAAGCGTGGCCAGCAGGTCGAGGGAGGTGATTCTGCCCCTCTACTCTGCTCTGGTGAGACCCCACCTGGAGTACTGCGTCCAGCTCTGGAGCCCTCAGCACAAGAAGGACATGGAGCTGTTGGAGCGAGTCCAGAAGAGGGCCACAAAAATGATCCGAGGGCTGGAGCACCTCTCCTACGAGGACAGGCTGAGACAGTTGGGGCTGTTCAGCCTGGAGAAGAGAAGGCTGCGGGGAAACCTTATTGTGGCCTTTCAGTACTTAAAGGGGGCCTATAGGAAAGATGGGGACAGTCTTTTTAGCAAGGCCTGTTGTGACAGGACAAGGGGTAATGGTTTTAAACTAAAGGAGGGTAGATTTAGACCGGATATAAGGAAGAAATTTTTTACAATGAGGGTGGTGAAGCAGTGGAACAGGTTGCCCAGAGAGGTAGTGGAGGCCCCATCCTTAGAAACCTTTAAGGTCATGTTGGACAGGGCTCTGAGCAACCTGATCTAGTTGAAGATGTCCCTGCTCACTGCAGGGGGGTTGGACTAGATGACCTGTAAAGGTCCCTTCCAACCCAAAGCATTCTATGATTCCATGATTCTTGATATAATGAAAGAGCTGCTGAAAACTTCAATTTGTTTCTTACTGTAATTGAACTGGCTTGAACCAGTCCATAAGCAGACCTTTCCAGTCCTCAAACAATGGAAAGGCAGCAATAGCTTGGGAAGTGTATCTACTGCTGTGCTTCCTCCACTGTATCTCAAAATCCTCAGCAATGGCTTAAACTTGCTAAGAACAGCGTAAAGTGTCTATTTCTGCCATTTAATCACAGTGATACCCTGTGAAGCTGGCTGTACTTCTGTGCAGGAGGGTAAAAAGGGATTAGTACCTAATCTAATAGATAATTAGATTAGAGACTGAAATATTTTGAATGATCCATACTGCACTGGTGAGAAGATATTAATACATCAGATATGATGAGTGATCCAAGAATAGATGGTATTTTGGCTCTGATTCATTCTTACAGTGTAACAACACAATAGAACCGCCTTGGAAGAGAAAACAAACATTTTTAGTCTCAGAAACACATGACAGTGATGGCTAGGATGGGTCTTAGACGAAATTGTCAAGTGTTCCTCCAGTTCGTTCTGGGGGAAAAAAAAGAATGAAAAAAAGAATGAAAAGGATCCACTAAAAAGTGATTGAGAGATGAGACAATTTTTCTCACATTTCACACAACTTTAAACTTTGCCTTACTGTGTAGTGTGTTGAAAACTCCAATAAAATTCTAAATTACAATCGTCATGAGCTGGGTATTAGAGGCAAATTTGCAAGTATGGAAGCTGTAGATCTGTTCACTAAATATGTCAAACATGAACTTATGATAAGTAACTGTTTTCAACAGAAAGAACAAGTATAATGAAAGATTGGACAAAGGAATAGGTACCTTCAATGTCATGTCAAAATGGATTAAAGGTATAAATGTAAGATATATCATGTTCGAAAGTGTTACTTATCAGCTCAGTAATCATCCAAAGAACTTTTAAATAGGCAAGGAGCCCATCTCAGCATAAATTTGATATGACTTACTTTGTAAATAGACCCCGTTGTCTTTTTTTTCTGTAGCTCTATTCAGGGTTTTTATTTGAGTCTGTAAAGTATAAATAGTCTTATGTACTGGCATACTAACAACACTGCTTGCAAAATTCAATATTTTGGGGGAGAAGGTTTAAAATCACCAAGAATACATGGGGGGTTCCTAGATATGTCAGACATAAAGGTACTGAAATGGCAATAAATACCTTGGTTTGTTGATGTCTGGTTTCCAGAGCAGGGTGAAATGTCACAGATTACCCTCAGGTAATGTTGTCCAGAAATGCTGGAGGATATGGACAACAGCTTTCTGAACGTACTTGCATCACCTCTGTTAAGGACATACAACAGATGTTGATCTCTTTCTACAAGAATTGTTAGAGAATGGCTCATATTCAAAAATTATAAGCATTCTCCCCTGCAAATACAAATTCCTCTACTGTCAAATCTGTAGTCAAACTATTGTCAAAGGATTCAGGATGTTCAAAATGAGAAGGTCTTTGGGAAAGAATCCTTCATATAATCATAAATAATGCCTAATAATAATATTACACAAAAAACAGGACCAACAATTCTAAATGTTAATACAGTGATGTGATAACTTTGGAAGATGCAAATTTTAAGTTGATCCATAACAGGAAAAGATCAGATACCTGAAAAAAATTTCTCCCCCTCCCTGTATTTTTTTTTTTTTCTCTTCCCTTTCTTTTATAAAACTTACTATGTTTTGGGCATCCCCAGTGACCTTTCTCTGAAAATTGTCATTAATTGATACTTAGATTAGAGACTGAAATATTTTGAATGATCCACCTCCTGGTCTGACATTCAGGCCCAGCAATCAGGGATAGGAACTTTAGAAGATGAAGAGAGTATACAAATAATCATTTTCAATCACCTTTGGGTGGATTTTTTTTCTGCATGAATTCATTTCTTTTTGAGTCAATATAGCCTTTTCCATCTTCAAAATGCCAGTAAATTCATAATCTAATTAAGGATTATTAAAAACATTCCTACCATTGACACAGACTTGCCTTGTGCTCAATTCCTTTTCTAGGTATCCCTTACTTTTCATCTTTTTGACAGATGAGCATTAATCAGAGAACTATTTTACTAAGCTAACTGCAAACCCTGTTATCATATAAGTGAATCCAAGTGATCCCACCGTTGTGGTGCATAATGTTTTTAAGCTGTGGCAGAGCTGACTAGTTTGACCTTGAGTATTTTTAGGATAAAGCAAAAAGTCTGTCTTTCCTGTTAACTATGGGGTTTAAATGGCTGATGGTCAAAGTAGCAGAGAGGACATACCATTCTGTTTATACCTTCTAGTAAAGGTTTAAGTCTCAGGCCTTGATGGTCTCCTTTCCCTTTGCCCATTTAGTTTTTCTTGTGCTCATGGTTTCTTTCCTCTGCTTACTTGCTTATTTTCCACCCCATGTTTCCCTGGTATTCCCCTTTTTCCTGGTGGATATTACATTCCCTTCTGTGCTTTATAAACTGAAATAGCAGCTAACAGGTATGCAGCCCGTCATCAAAGGGTGTAATTAACAACAAACTTCATACATTTACAAAAGTTGCTACAGGCTTTCCTACGGCCCCATAGTATAAAATAAGGCTGAGGATTGTATAGTGGCTTCAGTAAAGTTGATTGCTACTTTCCATGTATTTAAGTTAGAGGGCAATTTATCCCTCTTTGTTCAGCAGTGCACAATGATTTGCGTAGTATTTAATATGTAGTGTGCCTGGAAAGTGCTGAGTTAAGCACATTAGAATTTGAATGGGTAGTAACACAGGAACTCCAATTTCTTTGGACCACAGGCTAAATCTGTGGGTGTTTTAACATAGTCAGGTAGTTTAGAAAGCTATTTATATAAGCATAGCCAAAACAGAACCGTGAGATCTTACACCCTTCCTATATAGAGTCAATATTTTACAATGCATAGACTCAAAAGATACACAAAAATACACAAAAGCAAAACCCAGTAACCGAGAAGGTTTGGAGAGTTAGGAAAAAATATAGGTAATAAGATAATTTGTTAGAATGCCTCTGGTCTCCATTTAATGTTTTATATGTTCTTTTTAGGTCATTTTAAGTAATGGGGGAAAATAGCAATAAATGTTAACAATCTAATTTAGTTTTACTAGAGAAAAATTGAATGCAATGAAATTTCTTAAAATAGTTCTAAGCTGAAGGCTGTATAAATGTTCCTATTAAAAACGTTCCTATTTGAAATCTTATTGAGTGCAATGTGCTTCTTAAAGTGGCCAAGATTTTGCGTGCATTTTATATAAGTGGCAACAACAAAAAACCACAAATTGTTAAGTTCAAAACTTCTACTAAATTGCAACTATTAGTGATCTGGATGGAGTTTAGATAGCTCTCCCAGCATGTCTTTAGACTGCAAAGGAAGTTAAGCAGGAACTTACCTCAACTCCTTCAGAGTAAAAAATCTGTTGCTTAAAGAGCTCTAGAATCTAAAATAAGTAGTGAGTGAATGTAAGCACCTTCACTGCTAGGTAACTCTTGTCACATGAGATTTATGTCTTTGTTCTTGCAGCTAAATATTTAATTTCTGACTTTATTCCATTTTATGCCCTATTATATATATCACTCCCTATATGCCAAGTTTCCATTTCAATGGAATAGTGTGGTCAGGTGTTATTTGAAAAACCCTCTGAGCTCATCTCTTTAGTGTCCATATATCTCTGTTAAAGCCCTCTAAAATTTATTTCACCAAATTGCAAAGTTTTTAATGGGAGTGTCACTGAATATGTTCTAGTGGAAACTACAAGTTGAAGTTATTTAGCCACAAGTAATGCAATCATAAACACTTTTGAAATATGGAACCAGCTGATAAACATGGACTACACCTACACTGCCTTTCCATTGGCAAAAGCCTCCAGAGTTCTTCATTTTTCAACCATTCAGATCACACCTGACCAAAGGGGGTTATCATTCCCTTTTGGTCTGCTTGTATGATTTCCTTCCCATGTAAATCAGTGCATGGAAGTATGTTTTACACCTGGGTCTCTTCTCAAGAAGTTGAATTGCTATCTTGATGAACTCTTGAATAATGCAATCTAGGTACTGCCACACCAACCCCCAAACCAGATGTTCCTATCATTGAGAGTTGGATTACATTAGTTAATTTTTCACGACTCTTGGGATCAGCTCTTCAAAAATATCTAGATACTCAATTCTTATTTCGTTTCGGACCAACATCTTTAATGCTTCTAAACATCTTTTTAAAAGTAAGATTTAGAAACTTAATTCTGGTTTTATATTCAATACTAAAGCCTAAGAGGAGCAAAGCTATCACCATAAGAGAAAGTATTAATCATTGTTTTATTTAGTGGCTGATCATTTATCCATGGCATTGGTTATCAACAGATTTCGCATTTGGCTGGTTTGTGACATGAAACATATACTATACAGGTGTAGTCACTGTTCTTTCTTAACTTGAAGTTCATTTTAAATTTTTAATCTTGTTTTGAATTACACAAGGAAAGCAGAATCTGCAAGTTAAAGTCTGTTCTAGCTTCATTCTAACTGCTATACGTTAACAAAATACAAATCCTTTCAGCATTTTCCTTTCATTCTACCAAGACACCAACTTTGTATGTGGGTAGATAATTAAAACATATGGACAACCCACAAGCCTCTGAATCACATCTCTTTTCTCAGCTAAACATTCCTTTTTTCTCACCGTGCACATTTTCAGCTTGGTTTTACGTTAAGAAGTTCATTATATAGCATCGATCAACAAGCTTTATTTATTATAGGGGTAATTGTTGAAATAACTCTTTGTAGGAAAACAGCTCTTCACAAATTTTAAATTCTGTTGTTTGCATGCCTGCTTATAGAACTATGAAAATTCTGTAAATTATGATGATTATTTTATAATTTTCATGAACAGGAATGTCACTTCTTCAATAAAATCAATACAAGAAGAAAACTTTCCTGTCTTTTCCCATTGTTATATCTGCACTATTATGTTAAATACTACTGAGGTGTACTTCAATAGTGTACGTTGTTCCAGGGCATACTAACCTAGAAGGTTATTGGTTGAAAGCATTTATGAATGTTTTGAATTTACTTGATCTGTTATCATCCATTTGTTCTGATTTT
>VYZW01054299.1:21915-83148 GCA_013401315.1 Balaeniceps rex | reverse complement strand
CAACCGAAGCCTTGCAGCTCCTGGGATGTTTTTGTGAAATATAAATAAAAATTGGGCGAACAGCAGTTTTATTCTGAAGGAACAATGTCGCTCTTTGTTTTGAGGTCCTGCAGCATTTCGTGGGTATACAAGAAGCAAAATGTGAAGCTGGTTATAAAGGAAAGACAAGCCGGCTGCCTTTATGTGCCAGCCGCGGGCAGCACTGGAACGCGGCGAATTCCCCAGTGAAAGGTGCGTTTTAAGCCGGTGTTTCTGCCTCGTGAGTGCTTGTTACAGCTGGCAAAGGTACAGGGAATCAGCCGAGTGCTGGTACAAGCTCTGGTACAAGCTGTTAAGTGGTGAGCTCTTCCAGTCCACTTTCTTTTTTTCGGTTTGTAAAAAAAAGAGGAGTTTCACTGTGCTTTGAATGGCTCTGTTATAGATGCACAGATTTTTCTCGTCCTCCCTGACTCAGCCCCCAGCTCTCCTCTCCCTCCTCTTTGACGTTGGCACTTCAGGGCAGGATTAAAGTGGGTGAAATTAGAAAATCTCCTCCTTACGGTGACTCATGGCTAGCTTTGGTCAAGTGCTTTGCGCTGGGTGATGTGAACAGCAGAAAGGGGAAGGGATGGGTGTCTGCATTGCCTAACTCCTCCTGGGGCTTCTGCACGGGGGGCTATCTGCTCATCCTTGCTTCACAGCCAAGCTATCGTAGTTTTCTGTTCATCGTACTTCAAAGCCAAGGCAAAATATGTCACTTTTTACCCAGGGAGGAAATCTTGCCAAATCTGAGATCTGATCAGATCAATTAAATTGGTTTTTATTTGCTGCAGAGAGTTTGAAGCGATGAGCAGCCAGGTGCTTCCCCAGGCTCCCGCAGGGCAGAGAGTTGTGGCCAGCCAAAGCCAGGGCTTGATTTTTACACCTCAAGCATTGCACAGAAATTTCTATTTTGAAGTCCTGGGTACGTTTTCCCTGTGAGGAGCTTGGCAGCGTTGCAGCCTCTTGCTCTTCAGCGTGTGGGGTGCATGCAGCAAGAGGGGCTCCCCCATACGGATGTTCTCTGTTGTCTAACGCTGGTTTCCAGCAACAGGATCCATGCCCCTGTAGCTCCTGAGGTTCATAAGAGAGCTGAGAACGGGGCCAAACCTCAGATGGAACCACAACCTTTCTCATCTTTTAAAAAACCAAAAGTCCTGGGAGAGCTGCGCAAGCTTTGAGCAACCTGGATTTGTGCAAGAGGCCAACTTGTCACGGAAGGAGTTACCTGGGAGCACCAGGAGTGCTCTTCACAGACACACAGGCACACCTGCCCCAGACGCTTGTGAAAATCGTAACGAAGAAGGGAAAATCATTATTTCATGGCTGGCAGATGCACGGATTCAGCCCATTAGCCCGCACCATGTGCGGTCCTCCTGAGTGATGCTGGACGCCTTTGGCTGGGACGTGGAGGAGGCTCCGATGTTCATCCCGAGGGGTGGGCTGAGGTCCCAGCACAGTGTGGGACCCCATGGCCTTGTTGTGATCTCAGGGCTTGTCCATATGAAGCTGTGGCTGGGGGGTCCGTACAGTCACCCCAACCAGGAGCGTGTTCTTGCACGCTCAGACCCACCTGAAGAAGCCAACCTGGGGCCACCAAGGAGGTTCTCCCCTCCCGGCTCCTTTCTGCTCCAGGGAGAAGCGTTGTTGAGGGTTGCGTTCAACTGCTTCAGGTTCAAGATGCGGCATTTTGAAACACCGGTGCCAGCAGCCATGGACACGACATTGCGCACAACCTTCTCCCTCCAGCTCCTGGTCTCCTCTGTCTGCAGGGGCAGGGCTGGAGGCAGCTCAAGCGTACGGGGGTTTTGCAGCATTTTTATGCAGCATTTTGCTAAGAGCAGCAGCGGATCGTGACGGTGACTTTCATTCGTAGCGCTTAGACGTGTATAAAAGTAAAACTTTCCTTAAAACTCCTCTCCTTCTTCTCCAGGCATTGCATTTCCTCTTAATACGTGGAAATCGCATTATTGGCCGGTGCGGTTCCAGCATTTATTTTTATTTTTAACATTTCCATGCCTGCCGTGGGACAGGAAGCAACGGTAGCCGTCCCTAGCACCCAAAGATAGGAACCAGTCTGGTTTATCTTTACTTTGGCCATGGTAAATTCTGCTGAGCACGTCTTGGCCGAGCTCCAGGGTGCTGGACCAAGCCCACCGTATTCAGAGAGAAGCGAGTAATTACTACTTTGCGGTGGTAACGCGGGGAGGAACGAGAAAGCGTTTGCAAAATGCTTTGAAAATAATGACACCCCCCCGGTTTTATGAGTGCCGACGTTGCGGAACGTGCTCTAGATAGCTCGTTAATGCTGGGTGATTAGAGGACCGGACAAGAAACACCGCTTCCAACGGCGCCCGATTTGGACTTCCTTTAAGAAGGGAGTGGTGAAAGGGAGGGCTTCGCCGAAAATAAACGAGCGTCTCGAAGGCAGATGGTCCTATTCACAGACCTAAAATTACACCAGCGGAGGGCCAGGCGGGCTGGAAGGAATTAGCATCTGGTGGCGAAGGGAGGGCAGCGTCGCTGCGCAGGGTGGGTGACCAGATGGCCCGGGCTCTGTCGGATGGCCTCCCGCAAGCAGTTTCAACCTTTCCCCGCTTGCAGACCTCTATATATTAATTTTTTTTTTTTTTTTTTTTCCGGGGAGGTGCGGATTCCTCCGGAGCGATTGTAGGCTCGCTGGCAGGAGGCTCGCGTCTCCCCGTTACCTTTTATGGACCTGTTAACACCCTGCTTCGGAGCGAGCAAATGCCGAGGAGCCTTCGGCTCAGGCTGGGACCTTTCGGCAGCACAGCACCGCGGTTAATCCCAGGGATAAGCACGCCAGCCCCGGCGAGAGGAAAGCCTGGAAAGGTTCAAGCACCTGGTTTCTCAATAAACGTGCAGCTGGTCACCTAATTTCCGTGGGCTCCTTGAGTTATCCTAGCTGAAATTAGGTGCAACGAGCCGCTCCGGATGCTCGGGGCACTGTCCTCCTGCATCCCGGATGGATGCTCGCCAGCTCTTCCCCGGAGCAGCATTTTGGGGTGCAGAGGGGCCAACGCTTGCTTAAAAGATTGTTTTCCCTTCTCAGCTGGAGCACCAAAAGCCTTTTGTCGAGCCATGCTGTGAATCCCATCAGCAGCCCGATCTAGGTTAAAATGACCTTTTTTAGTTTATTCTCCCCTCCTGATGTTATTTTTAGCCTGGAGGAGGCCGATGACCTGGTTCGTGACACAACCCCACGAACGGTTGCGCTGGAGGGGTAGGGACGTGGAGCCCGGTGCACGTGCTGGCGTCAGGGGAACCCCTCGCACCCCATTCCCTGCCGCAACCCTGCGCCGCGGCTCTCTGCGAGTGCATTTCTATAGCGTGGCTTCAGCCAGGATTTGAAAACTCGTAAGGTTTAAAAGCGCTGTTGCAACGCAGGAGAAAACCTAAGAACTGAGATTTAAATCCCTCTCCCCCTCCTCGCGTATATGGGGGATTTGGGGAGGGCCTGGATTCGGTCCAGGGTTTGTAAATGTTAATTGTACAATCTATCACACCGTTCCGCAAAGGGCAGGGCAGAAATCTCTGGAAGAAGTCGCTGACTGGTGGGGGTTTGCCTTCCTACGTAGCCACATTTATTTTTATTTTAACTTTTGAGCTAGTATTCCAGGAAAGCCCATTAAAAGCTGGCAGCCGCCTGCTAGCGAGCAGCTTGCCGGAGCTGAGCGCCGACGTGTGATGCCGGAGGAGCCGTGCCGACGGTTGGGGATGACTGATGGCGCGAGGTGTCGGTGGAAAGGAGGGGAAAAGGGGGATGTTCTCACTCCGCTGAACTTCCTTCCTTTGTGTTTCCTATTAAGCCGAGGGAACCGCGCTGATGCGGCTGCTTTTGCAGCCTTCCAAGCTCCGATTTAATTGTGGATGATTTCATCCCGGCCTTTTTATGTCGAAGCCAGTGGCCTGCGTCATGCAGCAGTGAATTTAGGCAGATTTTATTTGCATGTGAGTCATTGAGCTTTTCCAGCTGAATGTCACCAACTTGGAATTTTTGTCTGATTTGGTTGTCGGTTTTGTCTCTTGGTGTTTTTCCACCGGGCTTTTTCCCTACCCCTCGCCGCCTGCACCCCTGCCTCGTCCCTCCGCAACCCCCCCCAAAAAAATAGGAAAAGGCTAAATGTGAGTTTGAGTTGGCAGTGCGAAAGGCCAGGATTATGAATGTTTGGGGAGGGAGGTGGGGGGGGAAAGGATGCTTTATGTCGCTGGGAGGGAAGGACCGAAGCCAAGTCAAATTGAGGGCTCTAATTTGGGAGCGGTGTTATTACAGGTCAGAGGGAGTCAGTTACTGGCTAAATTGGGAGAGCTGTCACATGCAGGAGCTGTAAATGCTGCTCACATGGCTGGGGCACACAGGCTCTTGGACAACTGGGTTTGATTTTGTTGACAAGGCTTAAAAAAATAATTTAAAAAAAAAAAAAAAATTCTGTTTGTTTTCCCTCAAAATATAGGGAAGCAGTGGCCCTCTGCCTCCGCTGCCTGCTCGTCCCGGCCCTCGCCTGCCCTTTGCACAGAGAAGTTTATAAATAGAGCAACTCCTCCATTATGTGCAGCTTCAGTCTCTTTTATTTTTGTACTGGAATCTGGTCAATGATTAACAGTTTCAACCATGTGCTGTATATCAATACCTCGCATACCCTTCATAACTTATTTTTAGTATTATTCCCCCCCCCCCTTTCTAAATCCTTTATCCATGTTAGGCAACACAGTTATGACATTCAGATAATTTTTTGTTATTTTTATGTTAACCTTTGAAGAAACGTACCTGCGTTTCAATTGAGCTTTTGCGAAAAGGCTTTTTGCAACTGAAATTAAGAAGCCAGAGGAGGATTTCCTCCCTGCCTGTGGTTCTGCCTGTAGTCTCCTCGCTGAAAGCAAGGAAGATTTGGGTGTTTTTATGGCTTAAGCTCAAAGAAGAGATACAGAAATTGCATGGGTTATTTCTTTGGCTTCCTGCGTCCTAGGAAATTCCACTGAAAAATCTGGATTTGAGGGCGTGCGGAGGCATATGAGCAATACAACCCCAGCATAAGTGAAAGCAGGCAGTGAACTCATTTCCCACCTGTACCCCCGTGTCCCAGAAGCGGCAACACCGGCAGTGTTTTGCCGTTGCTGAGCTCACGAGCTCCAAGAAGCGATGGGACTTCTGGAAGCAATCCGCAGCCCCCAGTTTAATTAGACTTTTAATCCTTGCTGACCCATCCCGTTGCCGTGGGCCAAGCTGCCTCTGCAGGCCGGCTGAGCTCAGCTAACTTTGCACGGCATCCAACAAAAGCCACTTGACCCAGGATCTCGTCGGGATATCTTTGTCCATCAGACCTGGCACGGCTGCTTTGATATTTCTGTCTCCTCGTTGCATGCACAAGGGCTGATGGATTCCCCTCCGCTCCTCCCATTACGTCCTGAGAGCACCAGCTCCCCCCCGGGACAGCATTTTGGTGTCATTTCTGCGGTGATGGCTTTCTTCCACCCACCCTGTGTGGATGGTGCTCCTGCCTTCTGCTGCTCTCCTGCACCAGTGGGTGGAGGTGGAGGAACACCTCACCTGGTGGTGTCCACACCGTTGATGGTGCTTTTGCGATTTACAGGCTCCCTGTTGTCAGGTGGGACCCAGGCGCTATTTTCCTGCACTTTCAAAAGCCAATCCTCCCCGTCTGAGGCTTGGGAGCGTGATGCCCTTGATGTCCAGAAGCTTGAGTGCTCCAGCAAGTAAAGAGAAACGGGCGCTGTGAGTCCTTGTCCAGTGTCAGGCTGGCTTTACTCTTCAGGAGAACTTTGTAGGAGGTTGGTTGGTTTGTCTACCAAGCGTCTGTCCTCCTCCTGGCCTTTGGGTGAGAAGCAAGGAGATGGTACCTTGTCCTTGCTGATGTCCCCCACCTGGCTCTGAGCTCTTATTTGTGACACTGACCCATTTCCCATATTTTTCTGTCCAAGTGCTGAGTTCTCGGACAGAATTTGGGGGCTTTTCACTCTTGTTTCGCACCCATTGGCACCGCTGTCATCGCTGTAGTCATCACTCCACGAGACCATGCCGGCTGGACCGCGGCTTGTGAAATCAGTGAAGCAGATTCGTCTTGCCCAAGGTGTTCTCCACGCCAGTGCCGGCCACATCGCATTGAGGAGCTCAAATGCCGTCATACGTGCGGTGTAGGTTCCCTTGGCACCTATGGGGCTTTTGATAAGGTTTCCCAGCGTGTCGTCTTTGCTCTGAGTCAGTGAGATGCTCTCAACGTCACAAAGCTCTGCACTAAATTGAAAGTCGTGTTGCTAGGGAGTGTTGTGATAATACACGGTATTATGCTCTGTAGCAGAAGTGTGCAACCCGTACAGCCTAGAAAACAAATCCATAAAACCTCCCATCAGATGCATGCTATGAAAATCGAGCGTACTTCAGCTTGGTATTAAATATGTGATGGAAAAAGACTTCCACTCCTTCTGAATTTCCTGAAAGTCTGCTTTGGGCTAAAAACCGTAGTGGCTGCAGCCAACTTAGAGAAGGAAAAATCCCCGCTCTTGTTGCTGTCTGCAGAAGCACGCTTAATGATCGTGCCATGCGATTCTCCAGTGCTAAAAATATATTGCTTCTGGGTTTGTACAAACAGCCTCTTAATAACTGGAGCTCTGGCAAGCTCACGAGGTAGAGGGGGAAAAGAGTGTCAAAAATGTGAAAATCTTTTTTCTTTCTACTCGCTCTGCAACACAGTAGAGCCGGGCTCGTCTGTCCTTGCGGTTCTCGGCATGAATTAAGGGATGTTGTGTTGAGGGATCTCCCAGTTTGTTCTGCTTCTGAGCGAAATAATGGGCATTTTGCTCCCTTTTGAGTTTACAACTTGGATGGAGAGCGCTGAGCTCCCTGCCCTGCTGCTCTATCTGCTGGGGTGGTTTCATCATCCTGTTTGGGGCGATGGGGTGCAAGGATCTGCTCGAGGGTTGTCTTTGAGGCTGGCTTCAGTGCCGAAGCCAACTCTTGCTAACGCTGTCCCTGCTGTGAGAGCGAGAAGCGCAGTCCAAGGTTGAGATTGCTCAGCCTGGGGATGTCCTTTCCAGGCATTTCTTTCCCACAAGGAAGGTACCGATGCTACAAAACGGACACTTGACGGGGCTGCCGTTGCGTTGGAGAGCTTGATGGAGAGGGGAGTAGCCATTAAGAAAGAGCAGAACTTGCTGCCCAAGGAGAACTGTCTTCAAAAGGGCAACGAGTTGAGTAGGGTTCATGTCTTATCCCCCACAGGGTTTTTTGGGGGGTTTTTTGTTTGGCTTTTTCCTCCAGAAGCTGCATGTCATATGGTCACCTGCTCCTTAGCCTGGCTTCCCAAGAAGAGTTGCAAAAAAAGGGCCGGTTTTCAAAAGTGAAGTGCATTCAAGATGCAGCAGCCAGCTCCTTGGTGCTCATCCATGTCCACCTCACCTCCAATCAGGCTGCCTTTGAGGGCAGCCTGGTCCGAGGGCTGGAGCACCTCTCCTATGAAGAAAGGCTGAGAGAGTTGGGGCTGTTCAGCCTCGAGAAGAGAAGGCTGCGGGGAGACCTTAGTGCGGCCTTTCAGTGCTTAAAGGGGGCCTAGAGGAAAGATGGGGACAAACCTTCTAGTAGGGCCTGTTGCAACAGGACAGGGGGTAATGGTTTTAAAATAAGAGAGGTCAGATTCAGACTGGATACAAGGAAGGTATTTTTTACACTGAGGGTGGTGAAGCACTGGAAGGGGTTGCCCAGAGAGGTGGTGGAGGCCCCATCCCTGGAAACATTCCAGGTGAGGTTGGCCAGGGCTCTGAGCAACCTGATCTGGTTAAAGATGTCCCTGCTCACTGCAGGGGGGTTGGACCAGATGGCCTCTGGAGGTCCCTTCCCACCCAAACCACTCTATGATTCTATGATGTGTTTCGGAGCACCGCCCAGCAGGGACACACCTTTTATGAAGCACAGAAAATAAGGCCAACGATGGCCAACATGCTTCTGGCAACCCAGCTGTGCCAGCAAATCTGTCGATGCTGCCTTGGCAATGGGTGTTGAAGAACTTGCCCGTTGCACGCAGGGGGATGCTGGGGGCGGTTGCAAGAAGGTTGTACCTTTTGGACAGAATTGTTTTCAGTGGTTAAATTTGCACTGTTACATTTAACAAGTCAAAAGGATATTGCGTAGTTAATTTACATGGAGCTTCTTAATCTCAGTCATTGAGGGTGGAGAAGATGCTCCTTCGTGAAGTCCTCTGTGGTCCTTTCGGTACTGAATCCTGCAGTATAATCAGAAATACTTTGCTTTTGATGGCTGATTGGCTCTTGCCTTTGTTTTTCCAAGGAACCGGTATTGCCTGCAGCGGGGACTTCCCTGTCCCACCTCCTTTTGCAGGACATGCTGTGCCTATTGCTCCGTTCTATGGCATCTCTTCCCTGCATCCACACTGGTCTGTTCACCTCCCCTCCTGCTCGGAGCTTCTGTACCGCAGCCGCTCGGGTGGAGTAGAAACACTAGGAAAGTACTTAATGTATTTTTAGCCTCTTAGAATATGATGTAGCTGCTGGAAACACGGAGGAGAGCCAGCACCATGTGAACCGATAGGTTGCAGTGCATCACCGGCAAATTTTCCATCGAGCGCTGGTGCTCCTTGGCACCGTCGCGGAGCGGGGGTGCAAGGTGGGTCATGGGTGTTGGAGAAGGGAGATCGTGCACGTGCCTTGCGTGATAACAAGGTACAGATTGCTGTCTGTCTGTCCTCTCCTTATGGGTGGTGGTGACAAAAGGTCCTTCTGTCCTTCAAAGAGGTCATCTGCACTTAGATCTGCACGGAAGTTGACCAGCTAGGGAAAGAGGGAATTCAGTGGTTGCCTTCTTATATCTCATTATAGACCCAAGATGCTGGGGTAGCATGGAGCCATGCAGCCACCTTGGACCTGGAGGTTCATAGCTGTTGGGGTGGGTGCTCCAGGAGGGAAAGTGGAGAGCCCCAATTGCCACGAATAGCAGTCCTCAAGCCCTCCCGGTGTCCAGGGCTTGTTTGCAGACCTTCTGGCTGTTCCCAACTCCTAGCCAAGCCTTGTTACAGGGAGAGGGCTTTGCCACTACTCCCCAAATTTCTCCCCAAGTCGGGCTGTTAGACCTGCATGGGAGGGAGCGAAAGCAAAAAGCCAGCTGCGAGCTTTTCTTGGCTTTTCCTCTGTCAAATCCCACATCATCCACTGGGATGAGCAGTTTTGGGGACCTGGGATGAGCAGTTTTGGGGACCTGGGAAGCAGCAGTCCCCGGGATGTAGACCTGGCCTCTCCCAGCCGCTGCAGCATGGAGACGCGGGGGGTGCCAGGAAGCCACGGGTGCCAGATCCAGCAGGCACCATGCTGTTTGGCATGGCTCCCGTTGCCTTCAGACATACAGGATTAGGTCTTTCCACTCCGCGCTGAGGTCAGCTCCAGCGCAGGCATAAATTCAAACCCGTTTGAATGTAGCAGGGAGAGGTTGGCGGGGTTTACACAACGTGCTGCAGCCTCCTGGCCCGTGGATTTGCTTAGAAGCATCACCGGTGTCTTCTTGCGTGTGTTAGCTGCGGTTTTGCATCAATTTTGGTGAGATGAGGAGCAGGATTCAGGTTCACTGGCGTTTCAATGGCAGCTTGCATCTCCATCTTGTGCAATTGGCAGGTCTGCAATAACCTTTATCGTCAAGGTTTTTTCCTTTTAATTAGCGTTGGTTGCAATAACGAAAAGGCAAATGCTGAAATTCTTATTATTTGGCCTCTCGTGGAGGGAGAAGGCTGCCAAGTTTAACGGCGAGGGTATTGATGTGCTCTGGATGGGGTACAGGGAGGGCTTCCAACAGGGTTCTCACTTTGTTTTCTTTAATGTTGGTCTTTTGAATGAGGCTGATTTAGGAAGAGAATGGTGTAAATTTGCCCAAACAAAGTATTATGAATGGGTCGGCATGCAGGTGCTAATTACTGCAAATAATAATTGAAATCCCTTCGTCTGGAAACATGCTGCAGTTCACCTTCGGTCAAGCTGCTGCAGCGGGAGCCAGGGCAGAGGTTCGCGTCCACAGCGGCGTTGGTGAGAAGATTTGTGTGATGGGTGGTGGGGAGTTGGATCATCTCGCCGACCAGTTAATCCAGTTGCAGGACGGCTGGGACTGGCAGTAGCCTGCCCTTGGTCGATATACTTGGTGCAAATTCAGACTTGTGGTTGAAATATCTTCATTTTTTGCTCTTCTGCTTTAACTTTGCTGCAAACCACCCTCTGTGAGATGGAGTATGGCCTCTCCACCCCACTCATGCTTTTCACCAAGCCAAATAAGACCTGATTCACATGGGTACTGGAAGTCACCGAGCCAACAGAAGGGTTGCCATGGGCTCAGGATTAATGAGCATAGAGCCACGACCTGTTAGAGACAGGACATTTAGCTTCTGCTAAGCTTACCAGAAACAAGAGTGGAAGGTGTCTTGACTGCTGAGTCCCGAGTACGTTCACTTGAGAAAACGCAGGACATTGGGGAACTCTTTAATTCAGCCCGGAATTTATCCTGAAGCCAGATAAATTCAACTGGAAATGAAGGCAAACTGAACTGTTTGGGACACACCGAACAAATAGCCGGTAGAAGTAGGGTTGGGGTTTGTCTCTTGGTGGCCGTTCACTGGGAGATGACATTTTTGGCCAAACAGGTGTTGTTGGGTTGTGTTCGTATGCAGGTTCAGGTTTCTTGACCCCTTTTGCCCTGAAATGATGAAGACACTTGTGCAGCTGTAATAGGTGTTAGATACCGGCACTGACTCTGGCGATGACCTCGGTTGCTGCGGATTTTGGTGATTTCGATGGAAGTGCAGCATCTTTCATGCATGTATGGAGGAGCTGGAGGGTAGTGATGTGCTGCTGGGTCTTTATGCAGGAGGAGGAGTCCGGGCACTGATTTTTCTGCCTCTGCCGAAAAAGTGGGTGCCTCCACGTAGCTCTGCCCATCGCCTGGAGCCGGTGCCGTGTGGGTAATGCAGGAAACGACGAACAATGGGAACCTCTTCTGGGAGCTGCTGAGGAAGGGCTCCTGCAAAACCTTCCTGCAAACCCAGAAATAACCATCGCTTGCACCGGGGCCACCAATTTCAGGCTCACTTGAAGCATTTGCAAGCTGCCTCAGCACGGATTGGGTTTCTGTTTTGCTGTTGGCCGTCCAAGACATGAAAATTTTCGTGTCATCCATCCCTAGGAGGGCTTGGTTGCCGTCCGGGAGCACCCAGTTCCTCCCTCCAATCCCTCATGCTGCAGCATGTCACTTTGTAAGATCAGGGATCCCAGCCTAAATTTTTGGTACAAACTCCTGTTTTTTCTCCCCGAGCACATCTGAGAGTGCCAGTCCATTCAGCCCTGCTGTGAAGGTGCTCTGTTTGGCGGGTGCCCTTCAGATGTGCACATCTAACTCGTAGTCATTTCTTGCTTGGACAAATTATCTGAATGGGCTTTTGAGAACTTTTTATGGAAAATGTTGTTGAAGTGAAAACAAGGACATAATAAAACAGTAATTTAAGAGCAATTTACTGACGACTGGAGCCCTTAAATGCACTGACTTACGATTGTGGAGCAATGATACCAAGCCTGCTATTTGGAACGTACTCTTTGTCACTCAGAAAATCCTTGGGCAGTTTTTAAAACACTTCCAGTCTTTAATTGTTGTCCTTGTTACTCATGATAAGCTGTTGTCTAGCTCATAAATTACACATCATTCATCTCGCCCGCTTCGTCAAAACCCCAGTCAACATATTTGTCTGCTTCACTTGTGAAATGTGATGTCGTATATGACAACAGGAGGATAACCCAATTTCTTCTTTCAGAATGAAGAGGTTTATCTTGGTTGGGGTTGGTTGGGTTTTGGGGTCTTTTTAAGCACGTGAGAGGTGTCCCACGTTGCCGTTGTTCCTCAGAGACATCTCACCTGGTGAGACACACGCGTTCGCGTGCCTGTGCTGACAGCTCCTCTTGGCTATCCCTCCGGGCAGGGTCAGCGTTTTCGAGGTGGGGGTCAAAGGTCTGTTTGCAAAAATCAAAAATAGAAGGAAAAAACAGGCAGTTAAGTCCTTCAGGGTTTCTAAATGCAGGCACCAGTGTGCCGCCTGCGTTGGTTTTTGCAGGCGTCCACGGGGACTGTGTGTATCCCTGCCTCCGTCCATCCAGGCTGGCTTTACCTTTGGAAAACCGCAGCTGTTCCCAGTACATCATTAACAGCTTCAGGAGCTCCCCGCGCCTCGCTGGCGGTTGAAATAACCCAGTCATCTACCAGGAGGCAACTTCAAAGTAAAGGCAAGAAGGTCCTTCACGCGGTGCGGCGTTAGAGGTGGATCCGTTGCCGCCGGACATGAAGGCAATTAGCGGTTTGCAGGGATCTGGAAGTGATTAAGCAGATTTGTGACGGAGAAATCCAACGAGCGCTTATTAAATTGACAGACGTCACCAAAGATCATCAAACATCTCAAGCCAGAAAGCCCCCGTTGCAGGGATAGCACTGGACCTATTCATGGCGCAGCACAGGTTTCAGCCTTGGAAGCAGGACCCGGCTATATTTGGTGCTGTATTTATACGCAGGCACCCTGCACATGCATCAGCTGTGCTCTATGGCCCCAAAATCATATTGAGTAGGTAATCCTGAATTAGAAGGTAGTTTCACATCCCACCTTCATTCAGCCCCTCACCCAGGAGAAAGAGTCCCATGGTGAAAATTGGGATTTTCTGCTTCAAGGGTGCCGGCAGCTCCCATCCCTTCCCAGTACGCAGATCACGGGGCTGGGATGGGAGCTGGCTCCTTAGGGTGCTTGTTGTCAGTTATTATTTCAGCTCATCTCCAAAAGGAGATGTCAGGGCAATGACAGCGACGGGCAGGACAGGGATTTTGGGGAGTTTCAAAGCAGCAAGGTGGAGTTTCTAACGTCGGGGCTTTCTCTACGCTCAGAGTTGCCTGCTGCAAATATCCATAGTCTTGCCATCCCTTAGAGCAGCGAAAGCCTTGTGATGGGAACCATCAGGCATCCTTGGAGCAGCGGAGAGAGCTAACGAAGCTGTAATGTGATTAGTGCCCGTGACCCCCTACACCACCGCAGGTAGCGTGCCAGGACCCTGGGACGTGGGAGCCCAAAACCAGGACACATCCTAACCGCAGCTGACCCGGGGGGGCTCATTCTGGCAGTAAAGGGTGAGACATCCCAGATGGCCAGGGATGCGTGGCAGCAGGTAGGGAGCTGAAGTGGGGGCTCCTGTGTTTGGGGAGAGGGTGGAGAGGGGCTTCGGGGGGGTCGCCGGCAGCTCCAGCTTTCCTCCTCCCACGCCGCCCTCTCCAGATCCCTCTATTTTCTGGCAGATAGGATTAAGCCTGACCTTCCGCCCCATCTCCGAGAGAGCCAAACCTCTTTCTGATTTAATTATTTTCCATTTTCGTTTAATTGTGCACATCCTGCTGCTGGCTGAGAAGGAGAGCAGCTCCCGCCCGGGCCAGGGCAGGGAAGGGCGCCTGACTCCTCGCCAGCCGCAGGCTTTCGGAGCAATGCTCCATCTTTTTGGGGTTGTGATTTCAAACGCCCAAATCTCTTGGAGGTCTGAGGCAAGTTTCCCAAGAAGTGGCTCTGGCACCATCCTGTGTTTCTCCAGCGGTGACCTTCATGCTCCATGCAAGGAAGAGGAGTCTGGCCACGGCCGCCTGCCTCCCCCATCCTCCTCCTCCTCCCCTGCACCCAGTTTGCCCCAGGCTCTGCTTTTTCTGCATGTATTTTGCTACCTCGTTCCTATGTACGAGCGGCACTGATTTCTTTTAGCAGTGCCTTGCATGCCTTTTTTTAATGATCTTTTGATATCTCAGTTTATCCGAGCTGCTGCAAAATCCCGCAGCCTCTCCCCGCAGGTGGTGCTGGGCTGGGGTTTGGTTGTGCCAGCCTGAAAGCGCTGCCGAATCGCCCCGATGGCGATGATAAAACGTGGGGGTGATAAGGGAATGGGTGACATCCCTCTGCAGGAGAAGGGGAGAAGGTAAGACGGGTTTTCAACCCAAGAGGGTTGAGAGGAGGGGAGAGAAAAGGGACAGAGAAATCAGATTAAGCACAACAGGAACCTTTGCCTGTAGTGTTACATCTGCGTATGGAAAATACGGAGATGCTCTGGTGAACCTCGAGTCCCACGACGCTCGTGTAGTTTTTACAACCTCACTTAGGTTGAGCGTTGCTTTTTCCAAATCCCATTTTTTAGCACCAAAACAACCTCACAGCATCTCCGCCGGCACAGGAGTGCACCCAGAGTACCAAACCTCCCTTCTGCTGCAAATGAAGCAGTTCCTTCTCCACCAAAGCTGTGCCACGCCGTGTCCCTTGCACCTCTCGGCACAGCGGCACGAGGTGGCTTGGGCACGCCGTCGGCCGGGTCGGGAAACAGCTCTGGAGGAGGGGTGGGTCTGCAGGGAAGTAAATACCACCGCAGAAAGTTCCAGCGAGAGCTGTCGGCGTTTCCAGCAAGCCATCTAGTGGCTTCCTATTAAAACGGTTGCACGCCTTCATACTGGGATGGCGAAGCTGGAGGGGTGAGTGCTGCTCACCACCGCAGTTGTGTCGGGGAACCGACGTGCAGGGTTTGGTCCTAATTGGGCAGAGGTCCTCTTCTGGGTCACGGGGCGGCGGGGCGGTGGAAGGGTTGGTTAGCTGCTGGATGGCAGCATGGGTCTTCCCAAGAGCAAATCTGATGGACGTCCAGATCTTCATTTCACTGGTGTGGGTTCAGTTACCCTAGCTCAAAAACACATGAAGGATATAGGGATAATCCGTGATTTAGAGCGGCTTCCTCCACAGTATGGGTAGGAGACAGAAGACGGGGAGGGAGAATGTAAAGTTTTGGGGTTTTTTTAATAACATGAGAACTCAGGGCATTTCACTTGGTGAAGTTTTGGGCAGTGGGTTTAAAGCAAACAGAAGGAGGTCCTTTTTTGCCAGATGGTTCAGCTGTGGCACCCTTAGGCACAGCCTGCTACAGGGACTGAAAGTTTGAAGGCTTCATGGAGGGGTTTGGTAAATGCCAGAGGAGAGACTGACCTGGGGCTGGGAAGCGTCAGTTGGGTGGTCTGGGTGGATCCTGAGCTATCCTTGGCTGGTGTTTGTATAAGCTGTTCAGAAAAACCTCTGGCGATGGAGATTTCACAAGGTCTGTAGGCAACCTCTCCCTGCGCATCACTAGCCCTGCCTGTAGGAGGTAGTTTCTTCATGTCCGACCTCATTCACCTTTGCTGCAATTCAAACCTATTACTGCAATCCCCAGGAGACGTGGAGAGCTGCTCGTCTACGCCAGTCTTCACCTCTCAGACAGATGACGGGCTGGCTGGTGCAGTTTTTATCTGCAATGTGGCGTTTTGACTGATGTTCAGCCTGGGATGCTTCCTGACCCCAGGCTCTTCCCCGCCTGGTACCGCACAGCGATACGTTCCCACCTGCATGCAGATGTTTGCCTCTACTTAATGCTGCTGGGTTTTTTCTGACTTTCCTCCAGGTCTCGACGTCATTTGACTTCTAATCCAGTTTTCTGGAGAGTTTTCATTTCTCCTAGCGTGACGCCTGCACGTTGAATACATTTATCACATCACCCGTATCATCGATGACGTGCTGGGTAGTGTCAGGGCCGGGACAAGTCTCCTTGCTCAGCACATCCTCCTAGTCTGATGGTGAATCACCAGTAAGGACTCTCTCCATATGGTTTTCTGATGAGTTGTGTGCCCACATTAGAGTAGTTTCGCCTGAGCGTGTTTCTCTGGTGTGCTGCTGAGGAAGCCGTGTGCGGCAGCACCTAATGAATATCAAGATATACGGTGCTGACTGCTTCCCCAGCTATTCACAGGCCAGTTACTCTGTCGCAGAAGGAAATTAAATTGTTCTTGACAAATCGGTGTCGGCAGTCACTTATCATCTTGTTATCTTCTAAGTGCTTACAAATAGGTTGTTTCATTATTTGTTCCATCAGTTTTCCAGGAGTTCGAGTTAAGCGACCAGTTTGTAATTCCCTGACTTTTCCTTTTGCGTATTTTTAAAGCTAAACCCTATCTTTGCTTTTATTCTGGTCTTCTAAAACCTCTCCTATCTGCCGTGAGCTAACAGAGGGACAATAGCTGTTCCCTTCCCTCAGCTGAGCCCTTCCCTCAATACCTTTGGGGCTGGTGGACAGACCAACACCCTGGTTTGGGTATTGTCCTCCTGCTGGGATGCTTCTTCCCTTCGCCCTCGGTGGCTCTTGCCCGTCTTAGCTCATCTGAATCTTGACCTTTTCCATTTTCCAACCAGTTAAGTTTATCCCTGTAGAGGTTTTGTGTAGTATTTTGTGTAATCTGTAATGATACGGAAAATTTGGGCCAAATCGTGACTTTGATTAACATTAAGACAACAGCAGTGGAGCTACGTGGCCGTAGAGGTGGGTGTAATTCGGCTTTTTGAGTGATTTTCAGGAGCGCCTGGTAACTCTTGGTGTCCTATTCGGCACACCTTGCCATAACCTTGGTTTTCGGAGAGTGGTGACCCCCCCGGCATCTCCCCCCCTGCCTGGGAGATGCTCATACGGTCGCATCATGCATGCAGGCATCCCTTTGGCGTGTCGTATTTACCCTGCCAGGGTCTGTTTATTTCTTTATTAGCTCTGTTTGCCGATTTCTCAATTCTCTTCTTTTTTTTTTTTTTGCTATTCCTTCAACAGGAATCATTAACCAATGGCAACAGGAATCCAAGGATAAAGTGATTTCCCTATTGTTAACCCACCTGCCTTTACTGAAGCCCGGAAACATCGAGGCAAAAGTCGAATACATGAAACTCTTGCCTAAAATCCTGGCCCACTCGATCGAACACAACCAACACATCGAGGAGAGCAGGCAGCTGCTGTCCTACGCCTTGATACACCCTGCCACCTCCTTAGAGGACAGGAGCGCCCTGGCCATGTGGCTCAACCACCTGGAGGACCGCACGTCGGGTGGCTTCGGCAGCCAGGGCAGAGGTCGGTCGGATTCGGTGGACTACGGGCAGACGCACTACTATCACCAAAGACAAAACTCCGACGACAAACTCAACGGATGGCAAAACTCTCGAGACTCGGGCATAAGCGTCAGCGCTTCCAGCTGGCAGGACAAAAACCTGGCGTGCGAGAACGGCCATCTGCCCCTCTACTCCTCCTCCTCCGTCCCCACAACCATCAACACCATCGGCACTAGCACAAGCACCAGTAAGTACCCACGGGAAGCTCTGGGGACGGCCACCCACGGGTGCTCTTCACAGCACGGTCCCCCCATCCCGCTAGAAAATATTGCTTTGCTGTGGTTAGCAGAGGGGCTAGGTTCATCTGGGCCATAGAAAACTTTTTTTTTTCCTTTCCCCTACCTGCTTTTTTATTTCTTGCCTGCCCTTTTTTTTCCCCCCCTCTAGTCCTGTGGGATTTTAAAGACCTGGAAGCTGGAGCGGAGGGAAAAACAGCCAAGCTGTAAGAGCAAAAAATGTGCATTATCAAAGGGAGCCCCTTTTATTTCACGTAGCTCCATGTAGATTTGGCAGTTCACGTTTCAAGAGTTCCTAAAGCGAGCGGGGAGCTGATGCTTCGTGTCCAAAAGTGAGCAGGGGGACTTGGGGCAAGTCCAAAAGTGCCCTGGGGACTTAATGGGAGGAAATGGGATTGGGGCCCTGAAGCACAGGCATCGTTTTTGGAAGCAGGGCTGGGATCCATGATCTTCAGGGCGTATCTGAAAACATTCCCTTGTATCTGCAGCGCATAGAGGTGTGAAGCTGGTGGTGATCAGGGGGTTTAGATGCGCAGTCCTGAGTGTTTTCCAGGAGAGTTGGGTAGCTCTTCCCCCATGGAGGCCCTGCCAGGCTTTGATGGGAGCGGTAGATGGTGCAGAGCCCAGCCCAAGGCTTGGACACTCGGAGATGCTGCAGAGCACCATGGCTGGGGATTTATCACTGGTTTTGCGGTGATTTATCACTGGTGAAGATGTAGTGCAGCTATAACTGTTTTAGAGCAGCCGTTGATGCCTGCGAGCCATCCTTGGGAGAGGAGGAGCAAAGCATCTTCTCAGTGGGGTTCAAGAGCTCCTCTGCCCACCCGCTCCCTCTGTGGAAGGCTGTCACGCCTGCCTTGCTGTCACCTTGGGTGACTGCCACCATCTCACCTGCAAGGCTGGACGTCCTCCTTCGCTTCGGGGCATTCAGGAGGACTCTCTCCAAGATGGTTGGCATCTCCCTAGATACAAGGGACGCAGAGAGCGCTTCGGGGAGGAGAGGCTTCTTGCAGCAAGGGCGCTGGCTTCTCTATCAGCGTGTGGAAACCCACAATTAAAAAGCTGAAAGCTTTAAAACGGTCACTTAAGGCTTCTGGGTTTTTCCCTCTGCTGTAATCAGTGCTTTTTTTAGGTGCTGTTTCAAGTCAGTGATGATGAGAAACGCAGCTCTGGGTTTATTGCTGTAGCACCCTGGTCCCTGCCTTCTCCAGTGTCCATCCTTGCAGGCAGCGCTGCCTGCTCTGCCGCATGGGGATTTAGCAGAAGGGTCTCAGCTTCTCCGCCGACTCTGAAACATCATGCCCATCCCGTCCCCCGTCTTTGAAGCCCTGGCTCCTGCTGCCGTGGGATTGTGTGAGGTTCAGCTTCCCCGAGAGCTGGGTCCCTGCACTGCGGAGGAGAGCTGTTTCAGGGTGACCGAGCTGCATGGGAAAGGCTTAACAAGGAGGCAGGGTGAGAAGAATCGTGAATGTATTTGCAATTGGTCTGTTAAACCTCCCCAGGGGTTATTTTTTGAGGTGTTCTTCCTTGTGGTTTTTGCACGCCTGGCGGTTCGAAGGCTGTGCGTGTCGGGGAGGCGGTGGGAAGAGGTGGCTTCAGAAGGGATCCGGTCCCTCACGTCGAGAGCTGGAAGCGGGGAGGTGTGATGGGTGCAGCAGGTTAATCATTGACAGTGGCTGGAGCTCTGCAACACGCATTAGGTCTTGAAGGGCGCTTTTCAAAAACCCCTTTGTGTTTCTTTGAGCCTTTTTACGTGCCGACTCATCTCGTAGCAGAAGTAGTGACCCACCTCCTGCCCTACGGGGTCCCCAAGTATTAGCAGAAGGTGCTGAAACCCAGACAACAGCCGAATTACTCAGCAGTGCCCAAGCTGCCACACTGCTGAGGTTTTCCTAAATTCTCCAGAATTAGGTGTGCACAGCACTGGAACAGGAGCATTTGGGGGTCTGTCAGCAGGGGCTGTACAGCCCTGCACTTCACCCTGCTCTTTCGCTGGAGGGCTGCGTCCCTCCTCCATCTCTGCCGCTCGCTTTGCCGCAGCATCCCCTGCCGTAAGTCCCGGTGCAGCAGACCTTGCCCGGTGCGGTCCTTCCCGGAATCCTGCAGTAGCTGCTTTTCATGGTGCCGGGGCAGCTCGCTCGCACTGTCTTGCTCTGAGCTGCAAGATTTATAGAGTCCATATTCAGGGAACCTTTTCCCCAAGTGTCACGCTGGGGTCAGCACGTATTTCTAAGGCTGAGTAGCTTTGCAGAGGCATCTGAACGCATCTTCAGCCCACTCTACTCCTAAACGTTAAGCTGTTGTAACTCCTGTGAACGTATTTTGGTGGCAGCATGTTCAGACGACCTGCGGGCTGAGCTGGAGACGACCCGACCATGCTTCATGTGTTAGTTCATAAGCTTCCTTAATGCAATATTTGCTTGGACACAAGCACAGTAAGTCCACAGACAGATGCTAAAAAATAAACACGGCTGTCAGCCTTTGTCCCAGCCCCTTGAGTCAATCAATACGTCCATTAATCTTTTATTCCAAAGCCAAGCCCTCAAACTGCTGCTGTTTGTTTAGGTTTTAGTGTTGTTATTTTTAAATTCTCCCTCTTACTTGGAGGTGTTTATCTGGGCAGGGGCTTAATCCAGCAACACCCTGCAGGGCACAGCCTTCCCCGACCCGTCCCTGCAAAGGCACTGCCTGTTCCTGACGCTGAAATGGGGCAAAGTCTTTCCCGGAGGAGTAACGTGGTGATCCAGCCCGAGGTACTTTTGTCTGGTTTTGTGGCATAATTAGGTGTAATGCTATTACAGTGTCAGGTTTAAATATGGGTAGGTGAAGCTCACGTGACAATTTGCTTTGTGCTGTCCTTGTCTTTGACTCAACCTAGACCCAGGCTTTGAGATTTGGTTCAGGCTTGGTTCATCTTCAGCTCTCTCTTAACATGGCTGGCTGGTGTTAGCCAAGGTTTGAGGAGATGTTGCTGGAGTTCTCCAGCCTTTGCAGGGCAAGTCTGGAGCACTTTGAAGGCATCACTCTGGATTTACCACAGTAATGGTGATCCAGGAGTGGGACCAGCATCGTAAGCGATGTGTTTGGGTCTGGAGCAGTCTGAGGGTGTGCGCTCAACAGAAGTCATAGAAGTTCGTGCCCATCCACTGTGTCACCATAATGGCCTCTCTCTGCTTTCTCAGCCCATCCCGCAGAGCTTGAGCTGCAACTTTAAACCAAGCTTTAGTGTGCCGGGAGTAAAGGTAGCCTCAGCGTGGGCTTGGGAGCGCAGATGGGCAGGAGGCCAGAGCTGCTCCAGGCGTGGTGGGACAGGGTGAAGCCCAGAGCCCCGGCTCTGCGGCCGAGTCAGGCGGCGGTTGCAAAACGCCCGGGTTGCACAATGCCTTTGCAGTGGAGACGGGGACTGGAAACTCTGAAAGGGCAGAAAAAAAGCATCTGGCTTTCAAAGCTGCAGACCAAGAGCTTCTTGCGTGGGGTCTCCAGCTCCTTCTTTCCTCTGTGTAATTGGTTCCACCTGAGCATGATGTGATGGCATGCCGGTTTTGGTTGTCAAATGGAAGTACAGCGTAGCTTAACCCTGTGTTTTCCACCTGCTCAGAAGGGAATATGTGCAGAGGAGAAGGAGGGTCTGCTGTTAAATATGCTTGTCCAGCGCTGAGAAGGTGGGGTGCAGGTGTACTGGTCTGAATTGGACCATAAGGTCTGTGAGCAAGAAAAGAGAAAGAAAAGCACGAGGTTTGGCAGGAGTGATAACAACTCCAGCTGGCAATAGCGAGCCTGTTGAACCACAGCTGAAGAGGTAAGGATTCGGTTCCTGGCTCTGACATGCATCTGCTGGACGAGTGTCTTGGTCTTCTGCTCCCAGTGTATAACCTGGGGATAACAGTATTACTTCTTTTATCAATGTATGGTTGATTTTCCTATGCTCTCACCTCTGGTGCGGTGCCAGGGCACTTAAACTCCCCGTGGAGAGCAGGTTCCCAGGGGCAAGTCTCTGCACAGGGGCAGAAGGTCCTGGTTTTCCTGCAGGAGCAAGAGTAACTTGCCCCAAATGTTTGAATCAAGAGCAAGATGTTGCAGGCTCTTTCTGGCAGAGGAGCGAGGACCTCCTTATGCCAGTACCTGCCCAGAAGAAGAGGCAGCTCAGTGCCAAGTGCAGGCAGCACTTCAGCCAGGGTGAGTGTCTCCAGTTGTCACCCTGCCTGGGGGACAGGAGCTCTGCCCAGCCTCTGTGTGGGCTGTAGCGCTGCCATAAAGCAACGGCACGTCGGGTTCCCCCATGGGGAATGGCCCTGGAGAACGTAGAATCATAGAATCATTTGGTTGGAAAAGACCTTTAAGATCATCAAGTCCAACCGTACCTGTCCACCACTAAACCATGGCCCTAAGCGCCTCGTCTGCCCGGCTTTTAAATACCTCCAGGGATGGGGACTCCACCACTGCCCTGGGCAGCCTGTTCCAATGCTTGACAACCCTCTCCGTGAAGAAGTTTTCCCTAATATCCAATCTAAACCTCCCCTGGCACAACTTGAGGCCATTGCCTCTCCTCCTGTCGCTTGTTCCTTGGGAGAAGAGACCAACCCCCACCTCACCACAACCTCCTCTCAGGCAGTTGTAGAGGGCGAGAAGGTCTCCCCTCAGCCTCCTCTTCTCCAGGCTGAACAACCCCAGGTCCCTCAGCCGCTCCTCACAAGACTTGTGCTCCAGACCCTTCCCCAGCTTCGCTGCCCTTCTCTGGACATGCTCCAGCACCTCAGTGTCCTTCTTGTACTGTAGGCAGCGCTTGGTCTTGCTGGAGCCTTGTGTGTCTAGGAGTCCATCTGCTGTCTGTCCTTCCAAAAAGAGGATGAGGCCCCTGCATTGGTATTGGTGGTATCTGAGTGCGTGGCTGGTGGTGCCCCGCAGTCTTGCCCTTGGGCGAGCATCCAGTGTGTCCCGGTGTGTGCGCCCTGGGTCCCTTTGGAGGGGCACCAATGCCTGGAGGTGTGGTGTGGGTGGCACCAGGGGATGAGGTGTTGGTGCGCATCACCAGTGATGGATACGTACAGCCAGAGACCTTGCTATGGAACATGCTGCAGAGCAGAAATCCCAGGCACTGGGGCTGTGTTCATACAGGAGAGTTGTTGCACACTCTTTGGGATTTCAGTGTTGCTGTGTTGCCTGGGTTCCCCTATGAGTGAACAGAGTTCCTTGGACCAGCAAAGCTGTTTGCCAGGCTGCAGCCACCCTTCCGCTTCTGAAGCAATGGGAAAGGCGGCGGGTGCTCAGCCCTGCTACACCCTTCCCATGGGAGTCTCTGCCAGAAAACTGATGTTGTTTGTCTACGAGGAGAGAGGGGAGGAGAGCGAGCAGTGCAATTCAGGAGAAATACTCACCTGTATTTCCTTGTCCTGAAAAAGAAAAATCTCTTACCTTGTCCTAGAGCTGAAGAGAAGGAATAAATCAGCATAGTTCCTTCCAAGCACGCCATCAAGTCCATGAATCTGGATTCACGGCTCTCCCCCTGCACCTGCCAGCTCTCAAGAAATGCTTACATTTCAGAGTCATGCTTAGGTGCCACCAGCAAGATGTACTGGTGATTGACCAAGAAATGTAGAGATACTGATGGCAGCAGGGCACCCTGCAGAAGGAAGGACCGTCCCATAGACCTTTAAGTGAAGATCCCACCAGGGGCTGCTCTGGAGCAAGCCCAGTGCCGGCTTGTGGAGACCCTGCCGTCCTGGGAAGGGCTTTCTGTCGTGTTGCTTTTTCTCAGAAGAGACTCAATCCCCACTACTGCCCTACAGGCAGATCTGCAGCTACTAAACTGTATGTCGGTGTGTGTGTGCGTCACATGGCTTGCTGGATTTTGCCTAAATTTGCCCCAGTTTCGGACTCCCTAGTGAGAGAGAGATGAACAAGGTGGTGGAGCTCTTCCCCAGGTCATCAGGGAATTGAGGTAGAAGAAACAACACCAAGAAAGCACTTGTCATGAACGGAGCGTGGGTTTCCTGACTCTTCGTCCCCTACGCTGTTGTGCAACAGCTTACTGCCTACCACCGGAGACGACGCTGTCACAGAATCACAGAATCACACAGAATCTTTTGGTTGGAAAAGACCTTTAAGATCATCAAGTCCAACCGTACCTGTCCACTACTAAACCATGTCCCTAAGCACCTCGTCTGCCCGGCTTTTAAATACCTCCAGGGATGGGGACTCCACCACTTCCCTGGGCAGCCTGTTCCAGTGCTTGACAACCCTCTCCGTGAAGAAGTTTTCCCTAATATCCAATCTAAACCTCCCCTGGCACAACTTGAGGCCATTGCCTCTCGTCCTATCGCTTGTTCCTTGGGAGAAGAGACCAACCCCCACCTCACCACAACCTCCTCTCAGGCAGTTGTAGAGGGCGAGAAGGTCTCCCCTCAGCCTCCTCTTCTCCAGGCTGAACAACCCCAGGTCCCTCAGCCGCTCCTCACAAGACTTGTGCTCCAGACCCTTCCCCAGCTTCGTTGCCCTTCTCTGGACACGCTCCAGCACCTCCATGTCCTTCTTGGAGTGAGGGGCCCAAAACTGAACACAGCACTCGAGGTGCGGCCNCCCCCAGGTCCCTCTCTGCCCAGCAGCTTTCCAGCCACTCCTCCCCAAGCCTGTAGCGCTGCATGGGGTTGTTGTGACCCAAATGCAGGACCCGGCACTTGGCCTTGTTGAACCTCGTACAATTGGTCACAGCCCATTGGTCCAGGTCCCTCTGTAGAGCCTTCCTACCCTCAAGCAGATCAACACTTCCTCCCAGCTTAGTGTCATCTGCAAACTTGCTGAGGGTGCACTCAATCCTCTCGTCCAGCTCATTGATAAAGATGTTGAACAAAACTGGCCCCAACACTGAGCCCTGGGGAACACCACTCGTGACCGGCCTCCAACTGGATTTAACTCCATTCCCCAATGGAGTCGTACCCAGTATCCAAACTGAGCTTGATAACGGGATAACTCCATGTTTTAACCCACAGGACCAGCCCGATTTGTGTTGGGTTGATGGGCAGCTTGCAAGTACCACGCTCTCCTCTGTGTAGATTTGCAACGTCACCTGAAGGGGATTGTGTGTCCTCGGCGTATGTTTGACTTACGCAGGGCAACACGTTTCCTCCCATGCAAAGTCAGCAAAACATGCCGTTTTGCTTGCTCAAAAACAGAGTGTGCAAAAGTCTTAAGGTTACAACAGTGAAGCAAACAAAATGTACTGTTCTTGCTAATCAGCTCTGTGCTCAGAGTGCCTTCAGAAACTTGTTCCTCAGTTGGCCGTGCTGTGTACTGAGGCTTGGCACCCTGGCACTCATCCTACCAGGTGGGGACACCTCTAATGTTTGCTTTTTTCCTCTTACTGATGGACTGAGAAAAGCTCGTTGGCCTTTATTACGCTTGAGGTGGTAGAGGGGGGCATTTGTTGTATTGCTCATGCCCTCTAGTGTTGCACGTAACCGTTTGAGAACATTTCTAGGAGTCACCCACTTTGCCAGGGTCCCATTGCTACAATACCTTTCTAATTCTGTAGCTTAAAAAGAGTCGTACAAAAAGTTAACGTGTGAGCAGAGTTATTTTCTCAAACCCGTGCACAATTATGCACAAATGAAACAGCAAACGGGACTGAGAGCGACGACAACATAGAATCATTTAGGTTGGAAAAGACCTTTAAGATCATCGAGTCCAACCACGATCTTCTACTGCAGCTCTGAACAGCAGGTACAGATTTCCTGGCCCCTCTATAAATTCAAAGAACTTGGTCCCTGGGAGATACGGTGCACAGCTCTGCAGACCATCACTCAGCAAGCAAGGAGATGAACGGTCACCTGCCCTCAGCCTGGAAGCCATCAAACACCGGAGATGGTGACGATGGTGGAGGGCAAGAGCGATGGCCTTTTGGGATGTCAGCAATGCTGGGGAAAATCTACTACTGCTCTTGAGTAGTCACTGCAGAGCTGTGTTTTATAGCCAACATCCCTTCCCGCTCTTGAGGCCGCTCCATTTGCCATGTCCCTCACCCTCTGGTTAGCAGGGAGGTGTCCAAAATCAAACCAGAGCAAGCTGTGCCCATTCTCCGTGAGCTGGTCTGCTGGCCAGGATGTTTTTAGTTGATGGGCTGGCTACGTGTGCTCATCCAACCATCAGCCCAGCTCCCACGCTGCCCAGACCTGGTGTCCAAGCAAGGCGGCCGGGTGAGCCATCCCGCCCTGGGACCACGGCAGCCCACAAGGTGGTCGTTGGCTGGTTGGGTGCAGGAATGGAGACTGCTCCCCGGGGGTCTGTGGGATCCGGGTGTGCAGCAGAACGTATGGCTTGGGAAAATGGGTTTGTCTAAATGGAAGAGATGAGGGCGGCCCTATCATACAGTCCAAGTAACAAGTGATAGGACGAGAGAAAGTTGTGCCAGGGGAGGTTTAGATTGGATATTAGGAAAAATTTCTTCACCGAAAGTGTTATCAAGCATTGGAACAGGCTGCCCAGGGAAGTGGTTGAGTCACCATGCCTGGAGGTATTTAAAAGACGGGTAGACATGGTGCTTAGGGACATGGTTTAGTGGTGGACTTGGCAGTATTAGGTTTACATTGATGACCTTAAAGGTCTTTTCCAACCTAAATGATTCTATGATCTCTGCCGTGCACTTGCTCGCAAGGACTCAAGGTGAAGATGCTTGAAGACACTTTGGGCAGGAAATTGGTCTGGCCCTACCTTCTGGTCTGTCGCCTTTCAGCATCCATGTTGTCGTGTTCAGTGTTTCCTAACCTAGTGTATTGAAGTGTCTTGATGGACTCTTGTACTTGAGCAATGGTCAGAACCTGTTCTACCCTTGAGACTTCAGTTTAGCTGTCCTAAGCGCTTTCTGTTCCTCCTTTGAGCCTGTTTTGGCACATTCCCTTCACCACTTTGCTCCCGGAGGGTCTCTCTTCTCTCTGTGTCTTTGGCCAAAAAGGGGGGTGGCCGACAAAGGGCAACCTGGTGCTGAGGTCCCACCTGAAATGCATCTCCGTGGGGGTCTTAGACTGTCATCAAAGCTAACCAGACTAACTGTTGTCTTCCCAAAGACCACGCTCTGCACTGGAAGGATAAAAAAGGTGGGGGGATGTACACACTGACACAGAGTAACCCATCAACCCTTGACAAACGCTTGGCTTTGGACATTGTCCCCAGGCCAACGTCTGGGAGGGTGGCTCTCCTGTTCCCGTTCAGCTGGGACTTGCTGTTCACAGTTACCATCACTTGTAGGGGATGCACAGCCACGCAGCCTTTGGGGCAGAAGAAGAAGTTTCTTGCCTGCAGCGGGTGGCTTTGGGGGGATGTGGTTGGCTTAGGGGGGATGCGGTTGGCTCTGGGGGGATGCAGTTGGCTTTGGGGGGATGCGGTTGGCTCTGGGGGGATGCAGTTGGCTCTGGGGGGATGCAGTTGGCTTTGGGGGGATGCGGTTGGCTCTGGGGGGATGCGGTTGGCAAAGCAGAGCCGATGTTACCCCGGGCATCAGACAGCACAGAGATGGAGATGGGGTCCTCCCCGCCATGCCTGCTCTGCTCTCATGCAGGAGCAAGTGACGACGGGGGGCATACGTGCAGCCTACAGCAGGCAGCGCTTTTGGGCTGTGCGCCGATCCGGCTGTAGGCAGCGAGTGACGGATACCTGCTTGCCAAGCAGAGGGAGTAGGCAGGGAAGCGAATGCATTTCCCACGAGCGTGCTGCAGCGAGTGGGTTTTCGCGTGGGCAGCGGGCTGGTTCTTGTGGTCCTGCCTCTGCTCGGCCCCTCGTCAGCTGTGATGCTCGGAGGCAGAGATGTCAGCGAAAGGCGGAGGGGTCCTACTGCGGTCCTGAAGGGAAGGAGAGGAAGGGACCTTGAGGCTGGGCTCAGTGGTGACTTGCACCGGGTGATACTGTGGGTGACACATAAGCACGCGTGGATGTCACCGGTTGCTTTTGGCCGCTGGTAGGTACAGACTGACACGGGTGCTCCTGAACCAGCCCTCATGACACCAAATGATGCTTCTAGGCACTTCAGTAATCCACATAATCTGGCCTGCCATAGCCCTAGCAAACAGCCCCGTTGTTAGGCAAGCGGTGAAGGGGGTGGTGGTTGGTCTGGGCGGCCGGTGAAGAGGACGGGGAGCACTGGGCCATCCCTCCCTGGCGAGGGCATGTCACACAGGCATCCTCTGGGATGCCACTGCATTGCTTCCTTCAAACCCGGTAAATGCAAGGTTTGATCCTTACACGTACCCACACATCTCCTTACAGCGCACTGCTCCTAAATTCACGTACCCTACGCACAGAGCGATGGCTCCGCAGGTTCCTGGCTGGAATGAGGCCGCCTAATTTGGGAACCTCTATTCCAGCAGCACCCGGGGATGCTCCCACCCTCTTGACTTGTGATATCCTGGGGCAATCACCGACCATAAGCGCTCAGGGCAGGGATTGCGTGCCCTGGTTTTGCACGGCCGTTAGCACGTTGCTTGTCCATCGGCAGTGGGGGCTAGGATGCTGTCCTCGACCTGCACGTCGACGTGGGGAGAGCTTGAAGTTTGCGACTCCGACGCTGCCTCCACTTTCCGTACAGCAACCTGGGTGTCTTGGGGAGGGGCGTTAAGAAGCAGCAGTGATGGTTTTGTGCCATCTGGGATTCCTGTCGCCAATGAATCATGCTTCTGACCTGGAAGCGGTGCAGAAACCATCTGCAGTTTGCATCACCGCCACAGCCACTGCTGGCCCGTGGCACCGACTGGGAGATGGGTACCCGGGGATGTTCCTCAGCACCTCCACTATTAACTTACGACCATAAAATTCCTGACGAGTAATGCATCCAGCTGCCTACAGCTAGGGATTGCTCTCACCAACTCATCATCCCTGGGCTCCTAGTTGCCAGCAGGCACTTTTGGGGTGCCCAGCAGGCAGCCACAGAAGGGGAGGAAGGGTCCATGCTGGCAGAGGCATGCAAACCCCCCCCCCAAACCTTTTTTGCTCCTCCACAACAGCCTCCCAACACCACCTTTCCCCAGCCTTCCCTCGCAACATCGTAGAAATCAGTTTTGTGATGGTTTCCTGAGCATCTTCGTGGGGCAAGAAACCCCTGGAGAGAATTGCCTCTCCATCGCTCATAGAATCATAGAATCATTAAGGTGGAAAAGGCCCTCTAGTATCACCTAGTCCAACCGTCAATCCAACACCACCATGCCTACTAAACCACGTCCCAAAGTCCACGTCTACACGTTTTTTGAACACCTCCAGGGGTGGGGACTCCACCACTTCCCTGGGCAGCCTGTTCCAATGCTTGACAACCCTCTCCGTGAAGAAGTTTTCCCTAATATCCAATCTAAACCTCCCCTGGCACAACTTGAGGCCATTGCCTCTCGTCCTATCACTTGTTCCTTGGGAGAAGAGACCAACCCCCACCTCACCACAACCTCCTCTCAGGCAGTTGTAGAGGGCGAGAAGGTCTCCCCTCAGCCTCCTCTTCTCCAGGCTGAACAACCCCAGGTCCCTCAGCCGCTCCTCACAGCACTTGTGCTCCAGACCCTTCCCCAGCTTCGTTGCCCTTCTCTGGACACGCTCCAGCACCTCCATGTCCTTCTTGGAGTGAGGGGCCCAAAACTGAACACAGCACTCGAGGTGCGGCCTCACCAGTGCCCAGTACAGGGCATCCTTTGAAACCGTGCAACTCTAGGCTCTGGCAAGTTAAGAAATGGAGACAGATGAGCTCTCCTTGCCCCTGCCATCAAAGAGCAGCTGCGGAGAAACGGCAGGAGGGCAGCAGGGAGGGAAGGGAGCGCTGGGGTTTGGATTCATCTGAAGCGACTCCAGTCTTCCTCCCGACTGCGGCATTGCACGGGGACTTGCTGTGTTCTCCTGACTCAGTAACATGTTGCTATTTAATTAACTTTTGACTTCTGGTTTAAAGGAGCAGTGCACAAAATAGTTATTTACTTCATTTGGAAATTCTTTTAATCGTTCCCATAATTATAGCTTCCTCCTCTTTTTTTTTTTTTTTTTTTTTTTTTTTTTTGATATTTTTCTTAGCAGGGGGAAGGGAGGGAGGGAGGGGGAATATTTGCCGCTCTCCTTGTGGTTATCACATCCTTCAAATTACTAAAAGAGGCTGGGATAATAGGTCTGGTGATTATATATAGGCACCATCTGCTCTGTGGCTGCTTCCTATCAAAGTGCAGTTAGGAGAGTGCAAGAAGGATATTTTCTCTCCAGCTATATTAAGACTCTGTTTCCATCTCGGCTCCAAAGCAAAGCTCTCCGCATGCAAATGGATCCAATGCGCTGTAATCAATGGCTCAGTTTTGGCAGCCTTGAAGCTGAATTTTTTTTTTTATTTTAATTTTATTTTATTTTCCCCTCAAGTTTGCTCTTCCCGTTCGTTATGCAATTTTATTCAAGGCTGGCTGCTCTGCATTCGATGTTTTCTTGTAACCATAGTTCCCCCCCTGTTTGCTGAGCAATATAGTCTCGTGGTAGCCGGCGCAGAGATCTGTGTCATAACTCGAATGCAAGGCAATATCTGAGCAATCGGGAATGTTTTGGAGGATGATGAAGGCAGATTTTTAGGATGCATATGCTGTCGGTATGTAGAGGAGGTGGAAAGCTGAGCTGACTTAATTTGGAGCAATAATGGGAAAGAATTAATACATGTTTTATGACAGCAGCCGCGGCTATCCCATTGCTGCTGGGGACTTGGGGAGCGTTGCAGAGCTCGGTATTTGGGGCGTATTTGGGGTATATTGGGAGTCGTGAGGTGTTCTGCTGGGCAGTGTCTTTTGCATCTTCTCAAGCGGGGAACTGGATGCTGCATTTGCCCCTCACTGGCCTCCGAGACCCAACAGGCTTTTCTTCTCTTCTGGAGCTGGTAAGATTTTATGCTTTTGGAAGAAGAAGATAGAGGAGAAGGAATAAGACATCGCCAGCCCAGAGGGAGCATGCTCGGGACGGGGTGTGTGAACCCCCGAGAGCTGGAGGCCAGAGGAAGCCGATAAGGCTGACATGCAGAGGAATTTGTCTTGTGAAATCTGGGCCATGGTGCCTACGAGAGAGGAGGACTAAATGGCTTTTTTGAATGAGTGAAAGTGGGTAAAAAGAGACAAGGGAGGAGAAAATCCCAAATAAGTTGGTGAGGATGGAAAAGGCTACAGTGCTGTAGCAAAGTCCTGGTTCTTTCTGGGTGAAATTCCCCTGATGATGGCGGGGTGACAACTGTGGGATGTGCATCATGTATTTTGTCACTCCTAAAGGCGCGCTGTCTCCCTGCACTCACTCCACAGATCTTTAATGACTCTTTAGGGATTATTGGATCCCAATTTCTTGGGGCAATTCCAGAGGTTTCACGTTCATCCTTTCCACTCAACTGGCTTAAGACCCTTCTTTTCTTACTCCCAGTTCCGCACAGGTTGCATATTGGTATGTAAAGGATGTACATCTTCCAGCGTGGCCTCCTGAAATGACTGTAACTGATAGAGGGCTTGCTCCATCTGAAGCGTAACGTGTGGTAGAAGCTGATGCTCTTGGCAGATCCTCCTCAGACCAGGGATCTTATTAGGAGCTGGTGGAGGCAGTGGGGAGCGCTGGCTGCTGCTTGAGCAGAGCAGATGCTCTTGGACATCTCTTCTGGGTGGAAAGGACTATAGGAAGGAGAGTTTCTGCATCCCAGTGCTGTTTATCTGGCTTGATCCATGAGCAGGGGAGGAATTTCCCCCAGGAGCCCATAGCAAAAAAATCAGTGAATTCTGGGATAATTACGGAGGCTTGGTTCAGCACAGCAGCGTTGTTATTAACGGACCGGGATTCCCCAGGGGCAAACACTGTTTCTTCTGTGGTTGGTGTATAAATGTATGAGAGAAACCGTATTTATTGGCCTGGAGATCAGGGCGTTGTGTTTACCCAGAGAGCAGCACGGTTTAGGGCAGCGCTTGCTTGCAACGTGCCTCTAATCCCCCATCCCCAACACCGATTCCCACCTCCCGACGCAGATGCCGTTTCGTGCGTCCGTTTGTTCACGAGTTAAATCGCGGTTGGGATTTACACCTGGTCTGTCTTGCTCCCACCTTGCCAGATGCTCTGGTGGGAAGCCCCACGCAAGGACCTCGAAAGCAGCTCCCGAGCTCCTGCTCTGCAGCGAGACGAGCTGGGCTGCCTTCCAGAAATGCATCCCGTCGGATTGCTGAAGCCACCAAGAGCTGCGTTTACGTGTCTTTAGATGCAAGCCCCGCTCCTGCTGCCACACAAATGAGTAAATAACAATAACAGCGATTCCTGCCGGAGCCAAACAAGGAATCCACGTGTGCTCGTGCCACACAGGGGCTCACAAAACCCCCTGCGGTCAGCAGAGACGTCCCCTTCCCCGGCTAGGCCTGGATGAGGCCTCGCATGCGCTGCTTGGAGAGAGCAGCAACAAACGGGTTATTGTTTCTCTGTCCAGTTTCTTGAACAGGAAACTGTGTTTAAAAACGTCATTTTTTTTAAAAAAGTTTGCTTGACGGGCTTTTCTGCAGTCTGTGCCTCTTCCTAATTTCTCTGCTTGAGACAGCACTCTGCTTATATCTTTTTTTTTTTAACCTAATACACGCAACTACCCAGTGGCTGCTTGCATTTTAGGCCCCTTGTTTTCACCCCCCATGGCTTATATCAGCGCCTGATTCACAAGCAAGGACATGGTTTATCCAGCACCGTACGAACACAGTTAAAGTCACAGCCACAAAACCCAGGGAGAAGAAAAAAAAAAAAGGCACAAAGAAAAGGCTCCAAGGGTTAGGGGATGTTGAGCCGAAAAATGTTCCATCAGGTTCTGCTTAGGCCATGCTGGAGCTGGCTGCGATGGCGTGGAGAGCGGGTGAATGAGGTGCCCAGGAAGGAGGCTGGGTGCCAGCTGGGCAGCGTGACCCACCGGCGGCTGTTTCCAAGGGTCCTCGGCACAAAAATGCTGGAAAAGCCGCGAGCGTTGGACTGCCAGCACGGGAGGGGACGATGCTTCGTGACCGGGGTAGCAAGGGGAAGGCAGAGGAGAGGACTGAGTTGACCTTGGTGGTTGCTTTGCGAGGGGGATCGCAGGAGCTGCTCAGTGTTCCCCCTCCGTGGGGGTGCCTCCGGGCTGCACAAGGCACCGTGTGGCCTCGGTGGATTAAAAACATCCCCGCTTCCTATAGCAATTTGGGGTCAAGCTGCTGCTCCAGGTGCCTACAGACCAGAAAAGGAATTGTACACGATCAGACACCGCCTGAGGATGCACCGTAACCAGCTTTGCAGCCAAGAAGTGCCATTTTTAGACTAAAACCCAAAAACATCTCCCAAAGAGTTCAGCATGCACCTTGCAGTGCTTTTTCCTTTCGCCAGCCATTGGGGAGGACCTTATTCTGAATTGCAATCTGCTGTATGGACCGTGTGCTGATGTAAAGGGTTGTGAGGTTGTTGTAAAGGTCCTCTGGGTGTCGGGGACCCGCTGGGGACCGCGCAGCAGTGGAGGGCACACGGGGCCTGGAGATGGTCCGAACGCACCTCTGTACCCAGCAATGGGTTTGGCTCTTGGTGGAAATGCTCACATCGGCTCCCCGTGTGTCTCGTCAAGGAGTTTCGCAGCACTTTAAGCCAGGTTTAGTGAAGGGTGCGCTGGGGCAGAGGGAAAGCAAGCGCCTCGTCAGTCATCACACGCCGCTTGGAGGAAGGTCTGCCTGCAGAGCCCAATTCCTCGGCTCTAATTACAGGAATGGGTGGCTTTTTCCTTCTCAGGCTGAAGAATTGGCCCAAACCCCTGAGAAACCACAACACAAACGTCTGACGCTGTTCCACATGGTCTTCGGTGAACAAAAACCCTCTTGAAATTAGCCCTTGCCTACCAAAATAGGCAACACCACTTCAAAAAGGAGAGGAAAAAAAAAATCCGAAACCCAGGGCTTCACAGGGAAAGCACTTGCAGCCTCACAGTTTCTCTAAGCACGTTGCTGTGCCTGCCAGCCCAGCCAGTGTTTGGTCCGTGATGAAGACGGTTTTGCCGGGGGAGGTGGTGGCCCCACAGGGATGCTCCTTGCTGCTCCGTCCCTGCTGCAGCGGGGTCTGCGTCCGACTCCTGCGATGGGGAGCCCGGCACGCCGAGATGGTTGCATCATCACCATCACTCCTTCTCCATCCTCTTCATTTTTTTGCCTTGAGAATATTAAGCCAAGCTTGGTTTGAAGCCTGAGAGCGCTTCGGCAACACCTCATAACATCTCAGCACTTTCGGCTCCGGGTTATTTATCACATTTTTCCCTAGGATGCGAAACATCCCAAGCTCATCTCAAAGGCGTTATATTTAGCAGCATCTGCTGAGTTGCAACTGACCCCGATCTGGAGGCCACGAGGAGCTTTCTTCCAAGGAAACACGGCCCGGCGTGGGCTGAGCACAACCCCTATGGCCGTTCAGAGCCGCGGTGGCGGAGCAAAGCGGCGATACCAGCCCGCTTGTCGTGGGAAGGACCGTGATCCGCTCTGGCCCCCGTCCCATCCGATACCCGGGTGGAAGGAGCCGGACCGGGCAGCGCCTTTGCAGAGTGACTGGTGGGTCCCTGGGGAGCGGACGGCTCTTGCACCGCCTAAATGAGCCTGCGGCTGGCAGGAAAACACTTCTAACCCAGAAGTGGGCCATGCTTACAAGTTGTAGGGGATCCGTGTGCCAGCGTGGCTTGCACTTCAGAGCGGTGGTTTCCTCTCTTTGTTCGTCCGGCTCGCACCACCGCGGCGCTCAGAAAGGCAGGCGTGCCTCTGGCCACCTCCTGGAAGCTTATCTTACCCTAGAAGAATATATTAGATTTCCTTTTTAAACTAAAGCTTAATTTTCTTGTAATAAAAAAAAAAAGGCTTGAATGTAAGGTTATAAACTCACATTTGTGTTTCTTCTGCTGAAGTTAAAGCACACGTGGACCATTTATTTTAGAAAGAGACTGAATCCATCTGGACTTCTGAAAAGCCTTCGACATAGTCCCCCACAACATCCTTCTCTCTAAATTGGAGAGATATGGATTTGATGGGTGGACTGTTCGGTGGATAAGGAACTGGTTGGATGGTCGCATCCAGAGGGTAGTGATCAATGGCTCGATGTCCAAATGGAGACTGGTAACAAGTGGTGTCCCTCAGGGGTCCGTACTGGGACCAGTGCTGCTTAATATTTTCATCGACATAGACAGCGAGATCGAGTGCACCCTCAGCAAGTTTGCAGATGACACCAAGCTGAGTGGGGCAGTTGACACGCCTGAGGGACGGGATGTCATCCAAAGGGACCTGGACAGGCTGGAGAGGTGGGCCTGGGCAAACCTCATGAGGTTCAACAAGGCCAAGTGCAAGGTCCTGCACCTGGGTCGGGGCAACCCCCGATATCAATACAGGCTGGGGGATGAGGGGATTGAGAGCAGCCCTGCGGAGAAGGACTTGGGGGTACTGGTGGATGAAAAGCTGGACATGAGCCAGCAGTGTGCGCTCGCAGCCCAGAAGGCCAACCCTGTCCTGGGCTGCATCCCCAGCAGCGTGGCCAGCAGGTCGAGGGAGGGGATTCTGCCCCTCTGCTCTGCTCTGGGGAGACCTCACCTGGAGCCCTGCGTCCAGCTCTGGAGCCCTCAGCACAAGAAGGACATGGAGCTGTTGGAGCGGGGCCAGAGGAGGCCCCAAAAATGCTCCGAGGGCTGGAGCCCCTCTGCTCCGAGGCCAGGCTGAGAGAGTTGGGGCTGTTCAGCCTGGAGAAGAGAAGGCCCCGGGGAGACCTTAGTGCGGCCTTGCAGTGCTTCAAGGGGGCCTAGAGGAAAGGTGGGGACAGGCTTTTTAGCAAGGCCTGTGGTGACAGGACAAGGGGTGATGGTTTTAAACTAAAGGAGGGCAGATTTAGGCTGGATAGAAGGAAGAAATGTTTTACCCTGAGGGTGGTGAAGCACTGGCACAGGGCTTCACCACCCAGAGAGGTGGTGGAGGCCCCATCCCTGGAAACATTCCAGGTGAGGTTGGACGGGGCTCTGAGCAACCTGATCTGGTTCAAGATGTCCCTGCTCGCTGCAGGGGGGTTGGACCAGATGGCCTCTAAAGGTCCCTTCCAACCCAAAGCATTCTATGATTCTGTGATTCTATGACTAAGTGACTTGTCCCAGCTCGGCCGTCGGCAGCCATGGGTTCACCTCGGATCATCCAAAAAACACACAGGATTGTCAAAAGCAGGGAAGGAACTACACCAAACTGACACTTCGAAAATCATGAGCTACGTCTTCTGTTTCAAGAAAGTGCTGCTTCAACAAGCAGTAGCGTTAATAAATACGCACATTTATTAATCCCTTTTCTGAGGGTTACAAATTAAAAGGGGGAGGGATGTCTGCACACCAGGCAGGTACCAGCCCGGGGTTCACAGCGGTTTTGTAGCCTGAGTGCTGATGGAAACTGGTATGAGGGTTTGCAAGAAACCATGGTGCTCCCTGGTGTCTGTTACAGCCCGAAAGGCTTAAGCGGAGCCTAAAGTTAGGCCAGTGCTAAGAGCTCTTAAATAATTTGTCTGGTACCAAGAGTAGCTGGGGTGGTTTCAAAGAGCTGGTGACTTTTTCTGCTCGTAGCATCCTTTGCAGAGGAACCATCCCTACCGCATCTCGTGAAGTTGTGCGAATTGACTCATAGTTCAGTAAAAATGCTTGTGGTTTAGTAAAACACGGTCTGTTGGACTCTGGCCTCGCGTTATCTCAGGGAAAGAAGTGGAACTAATTTTTATATGTTGCACTGGATGATTTCTAATTGTTCCTGGCCATCCTGCGGAGTTCGTTATTTCTCCTCCAGCCGACACTGGCTTCTAATTAGGGGGCGTAGAATTAAGATGGAAGAGCAGCAGTTTGCAAGGGTATTGCTGCTCAGCAAGGAATCTGGGCTGGAATTAAGCCAAAAATATCCTCTTGTTTGCAAGATTTTGGTGGGGAGAGGATGGCTTAAATGCTGCAGGGTGTCAGCTGCTGTGTATACCCTGTAAGAGGGAGCACTGACGGAGCAGCCCTTCACCTCCTAAAAGGGGGCAGTTAGCTCCTGTCCTCCTTGCCCGTTCCCCTGCAGCTCTCATTCATTGAAAGGGCACAAATATTTCCTAAACCAGAGTTTTTCCCACAACAAATTTGGGGTGGCTTCTCCCCGCCGGGGCGTGCAACCGGGCAGCAGGCACAGAAGGGGCTCTGGGCTGTGCCGCTGTGATGCTCAGCCCTGGTGATGCATTTTAACTGATTTATCACTTTTGTCCCATATTCTGCCCCCCCCCCTTTTTTTTTAATGCTAAGTATTTTTCTCCTGGGAGGGTGATGTGACATCTCCAGGGCCCCCTTTCGGTGCTGCTTTTGGGGTACAGTTGCAAAGCCAGGAGCTGAAATAGCTTGGCCAAGACCTTAAATCCATCTATTTCCCCATCAGGATGCACCACAACTTTAGGAAATGTAACGCTGCTCTGAAAACAATCCTGGGTCCTCACTGACATCCTTTTCTGCCAGGAGACTTCTGGAAAATGTTCCTATAGTTATTTAATGGGAAGGGAACAAATTCTTCGCCATAAGCCATCCCCTCGCTTCCCTGCGCAGCGTGGTGTTAGTGTTATGTGCTGGTAGAAGAAAACGCTTTCAGAAATAGAAACAATTTAGACGTTGCAGAAATCCATAGGTTTTTGGCCTCATCCATCAGCTGCGTGTGGCACCGGCTGCTTTTTACAGGTGCTTAATAAATGTGAACGAGCTCTGGCGTTTTTCTCTCCCCTCCTTTTATAACCCTGCTACTTGCTCATTTTCATTCCGCTTCTGGTTGGCAGAGATGGCTTTGATGGCAGGGTTTCCCCCGGGCTTTAGCTGGGAATTAAACCTGGCTTAACCTTTACAGCATGATCCACCTGGCTGGGGGTTTTCCACCAAGACTCGTTTATATTTGGAAATAACACGTGGAGGAGCCATGAGTGGTTTTGGTGAACTCCTACCAAGGCAAAAAAGGGGGTTAGGGAGCTTTAGTGCTTTGATGCTTGAGGAGGAAAAGCAACGAGAACGATGAATTTGCCCCAGGTTTTGTACAGAGTTAAGAAATTTGGTTTTGAAAGAAAAATTGAAAAGTTTTTGCTTCAGTTTCTTATGGGCTGAAAGGTCATTTTAACCCCTCTGCCCTCAGATTTCCCTGGAGCAGAGAATCTGCTTTTCATTTCACCTACCCCGCAACGAAGCTTACAGCCGCTAATTTTGAGAAATCAGCGTCTTTCTGCAGAATTTGCTCTTGTCTCTAGAAATGAGTCCTCGTTAACAGACCAATGCAGATGTTTTGTTAGCCATCACGATGTGAACCCCACATCTGCACCCAGGGGCACATTGAAAGTAGCAGCGTTGGCTTGGGTGTGATGCAACCCAGAAGAGCCCTTCCCATAGCGCTGGATCCAGAGCTTGTCCCGGTTATCCCAGCGGGCGACGAGGCACGGCTCGGCTGAGCGACGGCTAAATCCGGCGATTTTTTTGGTTTCAGTTATGAGGAAACAGCCCCCATGAAGTTCAGCTAATTGCATTGAGAGTAACTGCAATAAAACGTTAAACAAGCGTTTTACATCCTAAATCCATACATTCAAATACATTAACTGCATTTGTGGTTTAACCAGCAGTTTAGTGACTTTGTGAATGATGGAATTTGAATTTTGTTAAGCCAACAGACCAATCTTTTCATATATCTTTCATTACAGGAAACAAAGATAGTTTGTCCATATCCATCTTTTCCTCTAAATACCGTGTATTACCCCTACTAACCAACAGACCCAAGAAAAAGATAGCTAAATCTTTAAGGAGATAACTAAAAATGAATGAGACGGCATGGAAGAAGAGCAGTGAAAAATGGAGACCATTCAGTAAAAACTGTATTGAAAAATCTATTGAAGTTGCAACACTTCTACCAAAAAGTGTCAGAAAATTTAAGATTTGGGAGTTTAATACTTTAGCATACATAAGGCATATTTCTCTACTTGACTGAAAGGCAAGTAAATAAAGTAAATACCCACCCACTGTAAAGCCTTTCTTGAGAACTAACTCCAAATCACAGGAGCTGGTGCATCGCTCTTTTCCTAAAGGTGTTAAAGTTATTTGTTAAAACCAAATTTAACTTGGTGGTATTAAAATTTCAGCCAGGCGATACAAGCGCATGGAAAAACAAATCCAAAGCTTTCCAAAGACAGTTTTTTGGGGGGACTCAGCCTCACCTTTTTGTCGTGGGTGTATTTTTACCATTGCTTTGGGTGTTTGCTTTTGTGGAAGGTTAAAAGGCGTGCGCTTGGAAGCGCGCCTGATGGGTGGCTGAGCTGGGATGCTCGGCTGAGTGCAAGCTCTTGGTAGGACTCCACAAGGCTGAGATGTTTCTCGGGATGATAAGTAGCTCCGCAATGACGTTAGGCAGATGTGTAAGTGCTCGTGTTTCGGGGCATAAGCCAAGTCCTAGCCCAAAGGGAGAGACAGAGAAGCTTCCCCTGGGTCTGTGTGAGGACATTCCCATCCTGGGGATTTTTATGCCTTTCCCAGAAAGATACAGGTCCGGATGATTTTAGTGGGGCAAGTTTCATGGCTTCAGTTGCTTGAAAATTCCCATTATCCCTGCAATAGCAGCGGTGCCTTCCCTGCAGGGGAGATGACCGCCCGGGCTCCAGGGTTGACGAGGGGCAGCAGCCAAGCACCCAGCACGGTCCCGTGCTCAGGTTTGCTGTCGGTACCTGACTCCGCACGGGGAAAACCTCCAGAGCTGCTCGATTTTTTTTCCCCCCCTAGAGCTGCAATCCACGCAACACCTTTCCTTAAGCAACCCGATGTAGCTCATGTAACCCCATCTCCTTGCAGGTACTCCCGTCCCCTTTGCTTCCCGGGAGGCAAAGCCAAGAGCTCAGGGTAGGGTTCAGGTAGCCGCGGGCACCGCGAAGCCATCGGTGAGGCTCCGTGGCCAACCACCACGCATTTTATGATTTCATTTAATTTTTTTCGGGGGACTCTGCTACATCCTGGGCCGCGAGGGGGGAATAACCTCTTTGATTTTATTTTTTTTTCAGTTCTCTCAGGCCAGACACACCACAGCCCTTTGAAACGCTCTGTGTCCCTTACCCCACCCATGAATGTGCCAAACCAACCTCTAGGACATGGATGGATGTCTCATGAGGACTTACGAGCTAGAGGACCCCAGTGCATCCCTTCCGATCATGCCCCCCTGTCTCCACAAAGCAGTGTAGCCTCTTCGGGAAGTGGTGGGAGTGAACATTTAGAAGATCAGCCTTCCGCTCGTAACACATTCCAGGAGGAAGGGAGTGGGATGAAAGGTGAGTGAAAAACCAGACGCCTTCCCCCCCGCCTCCAGCACCCAGAGGCAGGAGGGGAAAAGCCGTTTTCCCGGCAGCGCGGGGCTCGGTTGGCGGTTTTGGGCGAGAGTTCTCGTAACCAGAGGGGGCCTTTCAGCGTTTCTTCCCGGCTTAGGAATTTTTAGGTTTAGGGGAATAAGTTAGGTTTTCTTTTAAGCAGCGGCTGGTCCTGATCTGATGTCTTACAGTTGGGTGCCGGTGGGCTGGTTTTGCCCCAAAATCCTGCAAGCTGCCAGCTTTCCAAAAAGCTGGATTTTTTTCCATAGCCTGTGGCTTTTTGGCTGCGAGTGGTGCTCTTTTATCTTTTTTTTTTTTTAATTACGGTGAAAAATAGCTTAGCATAGGTTTAGCAAGCCACCTGTGATTTACCATTGCGGTGTTTGGTACCCACCAAGTATTTGGGGAAGTTTTGGCTTAGGATACTTGTTTGGAGTGAATTTATCCTGTGTATTTCAGTTGGTTTTGCCAGTACGCCTGCATTTCACAGAGACTTTTAGCAAGAAATATCTGTGATCTTGTTGGTAAACAAGGCAGAAACGAAACCCGATTGCTGCAGTCAAAGATGGAGAGCAAACTTCAGGCTGTAGAGGAATAAATAGATAAAAACTGAGCAAACACATAGTCTGTATATTCCAGGGAACAGACAAAATGAGTGAAAATGAACCCGCAGCTATCAGAGACTGATTTAAACAACTGCAATTTTCACTGATGCAAAGCAACTCTGTTGCGTAAAGACCGATGATGTAACAGAATAAGGGAACAATCGTGGTTTTTAAATAGTCAGAAGGTCTGATTTTATTCTAATTACAGACAAATCTAGATACCTATAAATCTCGGTAATGTGGAATTGTGTTTGACTTGGCACTGTGTGACTTTGATGTCCATGAAATAAATGCATGAAAAAAAAAAACCCTCACAGTTCCCCCGTGAGATGGATGCTCGGGGCTCAGCCCTCGCCCTGGCTGGACTTCGCACCGTAGCATTGCTCTGGGGTGGAGGCGATGGGCTGTAGATGTGACGGGAGAGTTTTCCGAGCGTGACGGCCTCGCAGAACCGGGTTTTGCTTCTCAGCAGCTCCGCTTGCTAACGAACGGCTAATTAGGTAGCGCAGCCAGGGAGGGTTTTGTCTCCAGTGGTGCTGCAGGCTCTGCGTAGCTGTGGCTCTCCCTGCCTGCGTGACCCCGCGGCGGGCAGGCAGGCAGGCAGGCAGGCTCGGAGGGATCACCATGAGCGTGTTGAAGACTAAGCTGCGGTCAACGTGAAGGGTCCCCAAGGCTTTCCGTGCCTGGGGCCGGATCCTGCAGTCTGTCAGATCAAGGAGAGCCTTTTCGGGAGCTGGTGGTGCAGGGGGGTCTCTTTAATGTTACGTTTATCCAGGTTTCTGCTGGTGGGACTGGGGAGGAGACCGCGGGGAGCTTGGTTCCCTGTGATCCACAGCTGCAGCTCCGGGACCTGCGTGGATAGAAACTTTCCAGTGCGATGCAATCGACCTGTACGGCCAAATTGCAAAACCCAAAGGCGCCATTGCCCAGGCTGTCCATGAGCAACAATTAAATAACCACCGCAAATGAAGACAGCCTGTTGCTGCTGCAGGCAGCCCTCCCGGGGGAGATGGCTGCCCTTCCTCAGGCCATCCCTTCCCGGGCATCCTCCTTCTCTGGAGGAAGGTTTGCAAACATCTAAACCTGATTCCCCCCATCGCTGAGTCAGCCAGTTTGCTTTTGTCCCGCTGTCCGGGGACGTGCGAAACAGATGTCTACAGCCTCTAGTGTCCACGACTGTCATGTCCTCCCCCCTCCGCTGTATTTTCTTCAGACTGAACCAATGCAGTTTCTTCCCAGCTGGTGTTTTCTAAACTTGGGGTTGTTCTTCCTTCTCTCTGCTGTTTTTTTTTTTCCAGAAAGTCCGTATTTTATTGAAGGTGCATTGCCTAAAACTGGACTGGGGAGCAGAGCAGAGACTTGCTTGCCATACCGACAGCGTTCCTGTGGCTGTATAGCTCATCGTCCTCAAATAACACAGCCCCGCGGGCTGCGTACGACCCATTGTATCCCCACAGCTTTCCTGCAAAAAATAGTACTGCCCGTTCCCTGCCCTTGGTTCGTGCCATTTCTCGTTCCTACAGACGCGCACAACTTTGTGCATTTTTATTGGGTTGCATCTTATTTCATCCAGACCGGTTGCTCGGTTTGCCAAGTCCCTTCTCTGAATTGCAGCCACGTCTCCCCGAGCGCCTGCAGGCTCTTGTGGCTTAGTGTCACCCGCATCTCCGGTCAGCTTGCTCCTTCTTTAACACCCGCCATGGCACCCAGGAGGGTAGCGGGGAAACCGGACCCACGACACACCCCCGTCCGACGTGGCTTAGCAGTTCATCTCCCCTAATGTCACCTATTTCTCTCCTTTCCATCTACCTCCATGCTGAAGGAAAAATGCACTTTGGCTTTTTCCTGGCCCCTGGTTTCTCCAGGGGGAGATGCGGACGCTTTGTTCCCTGCGGAGCCCGTCTGTCTGTCTGTCCGTCTGTCCCTTCCCGGGGCGCACCAGGAGGAGGGTTTGGGTAGAACTGGGGGTTTTTGCTGCGAGTCCGTCCATGGCTTAGCGTGGTGTGCCATAAGGGCACTTCTGAAGATGTCCTATGTATATATTGGCCTGTATATATATATATGGCAGGGTGAATTGTTTTCCTTCTAAATTTCTGTGCCGGCACCCAGATAGACACGTGCCGGCCGAATTGCGGCGTTTAATGCGTTTAGGGGACAATGTACGTGAGCAGCATGAAAGTCCTCGCTTTGCTGCTCGCATCCGACGCAGCGTTTCTGCCAGCCATGCCGTGACTCGCAATTAGCTCCTGGTAATCGGTGATTAAAGAGTAGCTCCACGGGCGGGTGGCTCACTGTTCCATGAGGAGCATTAGGAAGTTTGACTTTCCAAGGACCATGAAATCGTCTTAGATGACCTTGCACCTCCTGGTTGCCTCTTCCTCGTGGGAAGGGGGAAAGCCCCACCACCATCTTCTCCCCAGCCCACTGCTGCGATTGCCATCCCTGCTGGCAAGGGAGCTCTGGGGCCATCTTAGCTCCCCAAAATTCGGAGGTGGTCCAGGGAGGCTGATGCAAAGGGAAGGAAGAGCTGCTTCTGCGCTCTGACCCTCTGCAAAGGTTGGAGATGGGTTTTCTGCAGGGTTTCATGTCTATATGAAGTTACATCTCTCTTCTGAAAGTATCCCCATGGGCTTTGCCATTGGCACGGACGTGCGCCGAAGGCAGATGTCCCCAGGGGACACGGATTGGGTAGATTTTTAATGTGTCATCACTAAAATGGCATGGTTTTGTGTTATAATGAAGTTGAGATTCAAGCCTGCCAGTTCCACGCTGGAAACAGAGAGCTTTCTGCTAATAGCTTTTAATTTTTTTTAAACAGAAGATAGGTTTAAGAGGCCTCCGGTAGCAGGTTTTAGAACTGTTGCATGTCGGGACTTTCAGAAAACGGCAAAGTTCAGCCCGTCCGTGCTCAGTACCTGCTTTGCCCCCACGTTTGGTGTGGGGTTGATCTCCTTCTGTGCGGCATTTGAGGAATTTCATTGAAACGTGAATCCTCATGTGTGTCAGAGGACGGAGAGCGTGAGCAAAACGCAGCATTTTGGGGCCATTTGCATCCTCTGCTTGGATGCGAGTGGGGTTTAGGGTCAGCGTGGGCAGTGGGCAGCAGGAGACTTCTGGCAGATGTAAGAATTGCCTTAGGGGACCAAACCAATGGTCCACCTTGCCCTGTCCCCTGCAGCGAGGAGGTGTTGGTTCGGGAAGAGGTCTGTGACAATCCTTGACTTGCATCTGGCACTCAGCAGCATGGGACTTTCTGGACAGAAGCCACCCATACTGCAGCATGTCCCAGCAGTGGGACTGTCCTCCTCGCATCATCCCTTTCCAAAGCAAGTCTGCCCTCACATTTTGCCGTCGGATCAGCCTAAAAAACCTTTGAGGTTGGCTACATTAGTGAACATTATTGGATGTGGCCATGAAGGTTGTCCTCATGCTGGCCTCGGGGATGGTGAGCAGAGCACCATCACCCACAGCAGCCCCAGCCCAGCAGCAGAAGCACATAGTGGGTAGAAATCCCTCCCAAAAACGTCGCAAGCCCCCATTCGTCCTTCCCCCTCGGTGGGCACTTTGGGCAGAGGAACCCCATCGCAGCCTCGCCGCCAGCCATCGCTGCTTCCCCTCGGGCTCTCCTGCGCTGTCAGCCCCTGCCTGCCGTGGGACATGGAGTCCACCACCCGCTCGACACATACCCCTTACATTGACTCAGGAATGATCGAAGAGAGGGGAGATGTTGCTGTTAATCTGTATTTAGCCCCAGAAGAGACATTTCCCGAGCCTCCACATGCCCTCTCCATTCAGGGTGCGGGGTTTCGTGCTGTTTGGGGCTGAAACACTGGTTTCTGTACCCGGCGCAGGTTGAGACAGGGTTCCTGGGTGTCTCACTGGTGGGGAAGGGGACAAGGACTAACGGAGAAGGGTGTTGCTGGGAGCGGAGCGCGTGAGCTCAGTAGGCTAAGGCAGAGCTGGGTTGTAGGTGCTAAATAAAGCAGGTCCCGATTTGGCACAGCGTTTGAAGCCTTCAGGATGCAAAGCAAAAGCGTCATCACGGGCATGGTGGTATGCTGCAGCACAGGTATCTGCAGGGCCCCCCCCCTCCCTTGTGGGGTGTCACCGTGGGCCCCCCCCAAACCTGCAAACCCCCAAGTAGCTGCTGAGCAGGCTGGAGTGGAGGAGGCTTCTCCGTGGAGAGCACCCCGTCATGGGTCTGGTGGGGTTTTGCATGTTGCAGAGGAAGGATCCCCCTCCCAGGTCCTTTCCTGTGAAATCGCACTGATGTCAGGAGGATAAAAGTATTTTTGGGTACCCAGCCAGCCGGGCACGGAGGTGCTATGCTGCAGATAATGAGTGGGAAGGAAGAAGTCATTTCAGTCGGTGCATTTTGAGGTCCCAAGTCTCCCTTCTGAAATGGGTTGTGGGACCACCTTCTATGGCACGTCATTTTTCCATGCTCAAAAAAAAAACCTTCTTTATTGCTCTTTAAGGAGCCATTTAAATTTTCAGGACATACCATCTTCCTTCACACCGTAAATCAGTGTCTGCCATCTGCAAAGCAGCCATTTGCTTGTCCTAAGCTCGACCACACTGTTAGCTTCAGTGGTTCCCATGTTCTCTGGAAAGGGCAGCGAGGAGCTTGCCTGTGCAGTGGCGTGATGGCTAATTCCTGGTGGCTCAGCTGCAGAAACCCAACCTCTGAGGACATGCCCTCATCTGAGGGCTGGTTCCTCCTACCATGGATATCCACAGCACTGTGTCCTCATCCAGGGACTGGTTCCTCCTACCATCCATATCCATAGCATTATGTCCTCCAAAAGGTCCGTGAAGTTCAGTAAGGTGTCTGAAGCACCAGTGGGATGGTGGATGGCACCTAATCAGCTCCTTGTGTTGCTGTTGATGTTATTGCGCGTGGTTAAGCGGTGTCACGAGCTCAACGGGAGCTCTCATCTCCTTACCTTTGTGCTGCAGATGTCCCAGCCTGGCTGAAGAGCCTCCGGCTGCACAAGTATGCCGCCCTCTTCTCGCAGATGACGTACGAGGAGATGATGGCCCTCACCGAATGCCAGCTCGAGGCACAAGTACGTCCCACATCAGTCGTAAAGGGATCAGCCGCGGTCCCGACTCTTGTGCAGTTGGTAGATGAGATGACTCCAACGCCTCTTTTTGTGTCTTCACGTGGAAGGCGTTTTGCCCACAGGTGGTTGGAAAGCAAGCAGAGAAAGGAAAATTGGGTCTTGGGGAGTGAAAAAACCCACATTGTACCTGAAAAAAGCCTTGTCCCAGATTTCTTACTGGAGTCCCAGCATGCAAGTCCCATTACTGGGAGCTGCGCTTGGGTTTTTGTCCAGTTGGGATTAAGTTTAGGAGTTTCAGGGGCACGGTGTGCAGTACCCAACTCATTTAAAGTCAGTGGGGCTTTGGTGGCCAATTGCCTTGTTAACCTTTGAAAATGTCCCCAGTTTCAGATTTCCTTCTGCATTATCCTCGGGATGAGGAGGGCCGGTCAGCACCTTTCCTTTCACTGTTTGAGATGTACCAGGGAGGGACAGACTAGCTGGAAATCTCGATCTTCAGCAAGTCTCTAAGTGATTTTCTATGTTCCCCGCTAACCCCTGCACTCAGAAATTTGATGAATTTATAGCGGCCCTTTTTATTTAGGGGAGGAAGGATTTGGGCTGACCCGGCTGTCCTGTGGAAATGTTAACGCCAGGTTTTGTGCTGTTTTTTTGCAGAATGTTACCAAAGGCGCAAGACACAAAATAGTCATCAGTATCCAGAAGCTAAAAGAAAGACAAAACCTGCTCAAATCTTTAGAAAGGGTAAGTAATCGCAACCACTTGTGTATTTCTTTTTCAAGAAGCCAGGAATTAATTCTGGGGTGAAGGACTCTTCGGTTACGCATGTTGTTGGGATCTTTTGCAGAGCAATCTGTTGCTGGCTTCACCGCCTCTGAACGGTCTATCAAACACTTCTGTACCAGATGCAGGTTTTATTTGGGGCTGTGTTTTGCAGAGTGGGTCCTAATCCGTCTCTGGCACTCCCGCAGCTGGGATGGATATACCCTCCAGCACGGGTACAAGCCCTGTCCAGCTCCAGGGTGCTTGGAAACACCTGAGCTCCAGGTGATGGAGGGCACCATCGCAGCGACACTGAGGGGAAGGTGGTCACCCATGTGCTGAACCGTGGTGCAGGACCGGCTCTAGCTGCACCAGCCACCGTGGTCCTCTTTCCTGCTGGAGAACCAGCTGGGCAGAGCCTTTAAGCCCTAGTTATCCCTCGGCCACTCGGTTAACTCTCCCGTCTCATAGAATCATAGAATCATTAAGGTTAGAAAAGACCTCTAAGATCATCTAGTCCATCCGTCAACCCAACACCACCGTGCCTACTAAACCATGTCCCAAAGTGCCACGTCTACACATTTTTTGAACACCTCCAGGGATGGGGACTCCACCACCCCTCTGGGCAGCCTGTTCCAATGCCTGACCACTCTTTCAGTAAAGAAATTTTTCCTAATATCCAATCTAAACCTCCCCTGGCACAACTTGAGGCCATTGCCTCTCGTCCTATCACTTGTTCCTTGGGAGAAGAGACCAACCCCCACCTCACCACAACCTCCTCTCAGGCAGTTGTAGAGGGCGAGAAGGTCTCCCCTCAGCCTCCTCTTCTCCAGGCTGAACAAGCCCAGGTCCCTCAGCCGCTCCTCACAAGACTTGTGCTCCAGACCCTTCCCCAGCTTCGTTGCCCTTCTCCGGACACGCTCCAGCACCTCAATGTCCTTCTTGGAGTGAGGGGCCACTGTGCCTCTCAAGAGACCCCTCCATGCACAGCAGCCCTCACAGGGACCCCCGAGCCCTGCTCCTACCTCTCCATTCCCAAAAAGAGATGGGATTTCCCGGTGTCTGTCAGGTCAAGGTCCACTGCGCTTTTCTGGAGCATCATACAGGCAATCTGTCCTCAGATAAAAAGCCAGACACCCACGTCAGCGCCTGAACAACAGCTTGAATTTCCAAGGAGAACAAATAGAAACATCTTTGTCCCTTCAAAAAAAGCTTAAACTCTGCAGAAATGGCTGTCGGAGAAGCACCAGCACCGCAGGCTGGCTGGGAGGAGTTCACCCAACCTCTCGCTATTTATTATCGCAATATTATATTATATTTAATTGCACCATCTTCAAACAGCAACTTGCAGAGCCTCCCACTAGGGGCTTTTAAATACTTATGTGGTGTGTTGCTATTTATTGGTGTTTTCGTTAGCTCACTGCTTCACTATTTATTTATAATATGGGATTGTACTCGGAGTATGGCAGGAGCTAATAAAGCCGTATTTACCTCCGTATATTAATAATAACTATTAAATCCAAGAGACAGCCGGCTGGATTGAGCTCGCTTCGGCGATGTGTTTTCCAGGCGATCGCACAGCCTCTTCCCCCACTTCTCCGCCTGGGTTTTGAAATATGGTATTGATTGACTGGCGCGGTGCGGGAGCTTGAGCCCAGTTCAGCTGACACAACCAGCCACGCACGCTGTAAAATCCAGGAGAGAAGCGGCAGGGGCTGCTTTTGAGCCCTCGCGGGGTGGGTTTGTGCTGTGGGGCTGTGACCGTGTCCCGCTTTGCTGGGGCTCAGAGCTGCCTGGGAGCTGCTTTACTTGGGAGGTGACGTCTCTGGTTTTCCAGGCTTCCCATCCAATTTCTCTTTGCTAAACAAGAGCATGTGTGGGACTTGATTTTTTTTTTTGGGCAGTGTCTCGCTGCTAAAGATTGCTGCTTTCTTGGAAAGAGCTGCTCTACCCCTCTCTGCCGGTTAGCAGAGCAGGATTTTTTTCCCCAGAAAACAGTGCCCAGCAGACTGACACCAGGTCTTCGAGAGAAGTGGAGCCGAGACATCCGAGAGTGAGCTGGGGGTGCAGCAGGAATTAGGGTGAACAGCCATTTCAGGGCTTCGGGTGGCTCCCGTGCCCCACTTCATGTCTCTTCCCTAGGTGCAGCCAGGACTCACCCCAAAAGCTGCCTCTTACCAAGCGGCATCCCATGAGCCAGACGTTCCAGGAGCCTGCAATGAGCTGTTCTGGTCCAGGCTACATTAAAAACAAAATGCAATTATTTCCCATCAGTGGGACGAGGATCTGACCGTAGAAAGGGAGTTCTTGATCCGCTCTATAACCAAGAGCAAGGCTGGGGTGTACCCAATCCTCTCCCTCCTGGGTGGACCTCCCCCAGGATCTCCAAGCTGAATGTTTTTGCTATAGGGACATAAGTTCACCTGCAGCCTCGTGGTTTCCCCTTCTGTGTTCGACCACAACCCACCCTGCTCCCATTGAAACCCTCCCTTTCCCCTCTGCATCTGCTCCCCCAGCCCGTCCCAGTATGGATGGGGACGTCCCTGCTTCGCTGCTGCAGGACGGGCTCCTGCATCCCAGCATGGTCCTGGACTTCATCACGGTGGTCGCAGGGCATAAGGATGCTGTCGCAGGCTCTTTGGGGCAGAGCAGTTCATGGAGAGCCAGGCTTGAAGGCAGTGCTGGGAACTGGGGACAAGCCCACATTAAAAAATCTAGTTGAAATTAAATAGGGCTGAAATGTCATGACTGTGGGATTGCTGGGGAAGGAGCAAGATACCCGCAGGTCTGGGCATTGAAATCTCACAGGCTCAGTCGCTCTCGTGGGGTTGCCATCTTCCTGGTGGAAATTTAGAAATGCTGAAGCTGGGCTGTCGCTGGTTTGGGGTCCCAGTGGTTGACGGGGCACATTTATCTCTGGGGATTGAGGTCTGAACACATCCATGGATAACCAGGCACAGTCCCTGCAGCAGCCCCACGCTCTGGGTTCACTGCCCTGCTGTAAGCAAGACTCGGTGAATGAAACAGGGCTGTTGGACATGGACTGCAGCAGGGTCCTGGAGCAGGAGCGAGGCCGTCGGCTTTGCTGGGGATTTTCTGTAGGGTTCTGGTTCGCAGCTGATGTCCTGTTGTCGCTGCAGAGACAAACCCTCTTCTCTCCGCTCCAATCCACAGGACATCCTGGAAGGTGGCAACTTGCGTGTCCCACTGCAGGAACTACACCAAATGATCCTCACCCCCATCAAAGCCTACTCTTCCCAAAACTCGAGCACAGAGGAGCACAGCCGGGACGCGGACTCGCATCACCCCTCCTCCCTGATCGGCTCAGACAGCCAAGGCTCTGACTGCAAGGACTCTGCCGCGGGGGGGATGCAGCAGCACCATTTGCCGGGATGCGAGGGCGAGTCGGGGGGGGCCCCTTTGCCCGAAGGTGACCTGCCCGGACAGTTCACCAGAGTGATGGGGAAAGGTGAGTGGCCATGACTTGTTACTGGCGTCCTCGCTAGGGAGAGCTGCTTCAGGCAGGGTGCGTGCGGTGGCGGCGCCGGCAGCAGCCTTGCCCCGAGCTCCTGCAAGCCGGGGGTGATTTTTTGAGGCCCCTGTCATGCTGTGGTAAGAGGTAAGAGTGTGGGTGGGGAGGTGGGCAGTGATTTTTGGGAGGGGCAGCGATGGGACGGGCTGCCTGCCCCAGGTCAGGGACGGATAGCATCCTCTCCCTTCCCATTTAGAGCCCTGCGAGCATCCCACCTATCCAGAGGTGTTTTCAGCAGCATCCCTCGGGCTTGCACTGCTTGTGGGGCGGTAGCAGTGGTGCATGAGCTGGACGTGAGCCATCTTGAGTGCAAATCAGCTGGGTCCAAGCCCCTTTTTAAGCCCCAGTTTAGATGCAGGACATCCAAAATACTCAGGTACTGTTCCATGCCTGGTGCAGGGTGCACAGCTCTGCATCAGGATGAACACACTGGGAGGTGCACAGGAGCGATGCGTGGTAGGGACCGACCTCCTGTGCCATATACGGGGCTCTTCGAGCAAATCTGGATGAGCTTGGATGTGTCCTAACCCCCATCGGTGGCACCTGAGGTGTCAGTGCTGGCTGCGTGGAGGGGGATCTCCCTGGGGAAGAGGGGAGGGGAGCCTCATCCGCAGGCTCATGCAGGAGACCAGGAATAGAAACAAACTCATTGGGATGCCACGAAGAAATATCAGCCCTGTCCCTACTTCAGACCTTTCTTGCAAAAAATAGACGAGAAGTCTTCTATATAAAAACGTGGTGCAAAATTTCTCACCAGCTCATTGACTGCATGCACAGACAAACGTGGGTTTCTGGCCCCGTTTTACACCCGCTGATGAATTCAGCCCGTGCCAAATGCATCCGTCACGCACGGAGCTGTACGTATGGCACAAGCCTTGCCGGGACGAGGTGTCCTCCTGGACCGCAAGGCATCCCTGCCCGGGGGTTATGACAGGAGAGACTCATTTCTCTGTCAACTCATTTCCACTTGCTTTTATGGCATTAATTCCAAAAGAGGTTAAAATCCGTTGGGAAAGGTGAGAATCTGTTTGCAGCGGGGAGAGATTTTGGCCGTAGGAGCAGGAGCTCTCCCAGCGCCAGCTCTTGCCTAGGAGTAGGGAATAATCCCATGCCCCTGATTCGCTCAGGTCTAATTTTGGTGACTCCAATGGTGTCATTCTGGATTTACACCAACGTAACAGAGAACAAAATCTGGCCCTAAATATAGGACGGCACGGCAGGAATTGGGGAAGGGGTGGTTTTTTCTTGCTGATGAGGAGACTCACCCATGGGACAAGGGAAACGGGACATCCAAGGCATTCGCTGGACCCCCCTGGATCCCAACTTGGTGTCCCCATGCCCACTTCTCTTCTTTTCTCTCTTTTTTTCCCCCAGTATGCACGCAACTTTTAGTTTCCCGACCCGATGAAGAGAATATAAGTTCCTATTTACAGCTCATAGACAAATGTCTAATCCACGAGGTGAGTCGTGACGTATCATCTAAAACTGTTGTTCTCATCGCTTAGAAACTGTTTCCAAAGTGTCTGTTTATGTAAACCTTTTGGTTTCTAACACAAATATTTTTGGGGGATATTAATAGTAATTCTGACAGAACAGGGCTGGAGCGGGCGGTAGCTCCAACGTGGTGCATGGAAATGTCGCACCCCCCGCCCCACGCTCGCTTAATTGCCAAGACTCGGAGCTGGGAAATTCATCTGGCTCATGGCAGGCTGATCAGCAGCTGGATGAAAGCAAAAATCCCGGGATGAACATGCAGACAGACCCGGCGATCCCTTGGCTGCCTCCTGTTTCGCAGCACGTGGTCTTGGGATTTTGCAACGGGGGCATCTGTTTCTGCTCCCAGCGGATCTGCCTTTGCCAGGCGATGGCTTGGGATGGCCGAGGCTGTGCCGCAGGGCTCTGGCGTGCTCCTGCCCGGTGGCAGGGAGGGATGGCCGGCGTCCCCGGCGTCCAGCAGCGTTTCGTACCCGTGCCGGCTGCACCTGGAAGAACAAGCTGCTTTGCATCGCCTGCCCATATGGCAGAGGTCGGGGGGAGGTTGCACACCCTCTCACAGGAGCTGCAGGCTTTAAACATTTCTCAGTTATTTGTTTATAAAAAAATACGCTGCCAACGCACAGAAGAATCTCCTCTGGAGAGCGCTGGTGGCTGCAAACCCCAAAATGTGCTGCACGTCGTGGGGAAGAGGAGAGAGGCAGCTCGCAGCCCCTTGCCTTGCAGCTGAAGCCGGTGCCCGAGCCGCACTTGTGCAAAGGTTTGATCCACGCATCTCTGCAGGGCCAAGCACGGGGGATCTTGAATCGGGACGAAATAGTTGGATACTGGGCAAAACGCAAGTGCTTCAACATGTTTTTTGAACTGTGCTCCCGGACACCTCTGTCGATCACGGTGGGGATTTCAGTGCATTTTTGCTGGCAGCGCCTGTGGTGTCAGCCGGCATTTGGCCCCGTGAAATACGGGGTGGTGGCACCCACTGTTGGGGTTTGCTGCAAGGCAGGTTTAGAGCCATGGGTATGGACTTCTCCGTGCGTTACACAGACCTGGGCAGTGGTGAAGAGCTGGAGGGGCTGGAGGGGAGAGCATGTCTGCTCCCACTTGCTCCCCTCTCAGAGAGCATCGGAGCCTGGAAACGGTGCCTGGATTTTCTGGACGGCCGAGCAGGGCATTGCTGGGGGAGCAGAGGCGTGAAGGACGGAGCGAGGATGGTGCCAGCAGATGCCCAGGGCTGGAGAGCAAAGCCAGGAAGACACAGAGCTGCACAGGGGCTCATTTTCCAGGAGCGCCCGGGACAGACGTGGTGACGCAGCCTCACCCCACCGGTGCCAGCCAGCGTCCCAGGACCACCGTCTGCGTCGGCTCTGGCAGCGCCGGGAGAGAACATCTCCTTCGGAGGACGGTTCGGAGCAATCAAGTCAGACACTAATTATCCTCCAAATTGTCCTCTGGAGACCTCCGCTCCTCTCCGCCGGCGGCACGGAGACGTTGGGTGTCTAAAGTTAGCTGTGGTGGGCAGATGGATGTCCCCGTAACCCACAACGCCTGCCTGGAGGTCTGGGGCGTTTCGGGAGGTCTGTCCTTGTGTGGGTGACCTTCGCAGGGAGCCCGGGCAGGTGACAGGGCTCACCCCAGGTGACCTCCCACAGAGGCTGCCAGGAACAGAGCCGAGCTCTGCCCAGCCCCAGAAGGAGGATAGGATGCAGGATGCCACGGAGCAGCTCTGCTTTCCAAATCCCAGCTTTTTTCCCACCCTGGCAGCGTTTTCTAGAGCCACATCCAGGTGACAAGTGTCACCACCCGGCGGGGACCAGCCATCGAACCCTGCGGGGAGCTGCACTCACACCCCGGCAGCCAGCGGGGAGCCGGGCACAGGCGGTGGGTCTGGGGGCAAGGAGGGATTAGCGGGGAAGCTTTGGGGAAGCCCTGCTCTGCCCTGGGGGGTTGGCAGCCTCGGGGGCAGAGCCAGGCCATCGCTCTGGGGCGCAGGGGATGCTGCTGGAGCATTTTCTTGACCTGAGATGAGTAAATCCTCGAGAGAGACCAGGGTTCCCCTCGGGACTTGCCGATGGGGCTCAGCTCACGCCACCGCCTGCTCCAGCTGCTTTTCTTTACACACACCCCCACATACACATCCCTGCTCGCTTTGTCCAGAAAAATACTCATACGTTTCCTATTTTTCTCTTTTTTCTGGGGGGCAGGCGTTTACAGAGCTCCAGAAGAAGCGGCTGCTGTCATGGAAACAGCAGGTGCAGAAACTCTTTCGGTCTTTCCCTCGGAAATCCCTCCTGGAGCTGTCAGGCTATCGGCAGCAGAGGAGGTACGCCGGCTTTTGGGGAGGGATGGGATGCAGCGGCCGGGGGGCCCGGCAAGAGCATCTCGAGAGGGACCGATGTCTCCCAGCAGGGAGGGACAGATCCTGCCGGGTTCAGAGCCGCATTTCGGGAGGGAGGAGGGTTGGAAAAGCTTCGGCAATAAAACCCCAGGCGTTGGCTGGGAAGGGAAAGCAGCAGTCAGTTTGCTTGCCTGTGTGGTCGGCGCCTACCCCACCGATTCCCACCGCGTCTCCCTGGCTCCGAACCCGGCGCTTCCCAGCTGTGCAGCGTGTCCCCGGCGCTGGGCGGCCAGCTCTGCCCCCGCTGCTGCCCTTTGCTAATTACATCAGTGCTGGAGTTTCACCAAACAACCGTCAACTGGCAAAAAAAAAAAGGCTTGAAGCCCGCAGAGGGTGCAGAGCCGGGGGGTCAGAAAGCCGGGGAGAGCTGTGTTGCAAACATCATGTTTGCTCGCTTCCAAGGTGATGCTGGATTTCGGGTGATCCTGGAAAGTGTTGGGGTTATGGCAAGAAGAGATATTTTTAGATCAGTTTTAACAACAACATCAGCTTTTTGTTTCATTCTGCTAAATCTATTTTATTGCAGTCTTGTGCAAGTTCTTTTTTCTCTAAAAGAACTTTGGAGATAACTGGGAGCATTGGGACAGCCGGGATGTGAGTTCAGAAGGAACGAGCACAGAACCAGAGTGTTCCCCAGTGGAATTAAATGAAATATTTTGCAATGGAAAAAACAAGTGGTTTCAATGCTCGCAGCAGGATCAGAAGCAGAATAGACAAGAGCAAAGGTTTTTGATGGACCCGTTTGGTCTGGGCCATCACCGGCGCAGCAGTTTAGCTGCACACCCAGGCCGACCCCAGGCACGAGCTGGGGCTGCCGGCTCAGAACGGTCCCAGTCCCTTTCCCGGGACCGCCCAGGATGCTCTCCAGTTTCCTTGCTGCTTTTGGGTGGTTTGCATTTTGCGTTTTCTTCTGCTCCTGGGAAGCTGCGAGCGAGTAAGGAGCACGCGGCCAGTCCTGCTTTTCTCATGGGGATTTAATGACAAGAGCGTTTTTTTGGACGAGGTTTAAAGAAACCCCGTCGTACTCCTGCCTAGTAAGTTTATCCGGTTTTGGGATCCCGGCGTGCTCACGTTGTCTGGGGCACGTTTGCAGCCACCCGCACAAGCAGGAGCGATGAGGGCTGGGAGGAAGGTGAGCTGAAGCATCTGCGAGGGTGATTAAGTGCTGGAGAAGGGCAAGGGGGGACGGAGAGTGTAAAAGCAACCGCAGCGGTGGGTTTGCACAGTGCTCCCATCCTTGGCTGTGCTTAAACCTGATAACGGCGTCACGGTGCTGCTGCCCAGGTAATCGGGCAGAGATGCCGAGCCAACCTTGCGCGGCAAGGAGACCCGCGATGCGTATGTTTCCAAGGATTACCTGACGATTTTTGTGTCATTCCTCTGGTTTTAAATGCAAAAACCCACATGGGGAGGGATGTCGGCGTGTCCAACCCTCTCCTCCAAGGAGTAAAGACGGTTTCGTGTCCTGAGATTGGTGTCTCAGGACATTTGGGCTGCGTGGTCTTGGGTCCAGGTGGTTTTGCTCTGACCACAGGGAGCTGGATGAAGGTTTGCAGTGCAAAGACGGGAGCGGGTGCAGAGTCAGTCCCACTTCTGCACGAATGTGCCTTTCGCTCAGCCGCTCCCTAGGAACTCTTGGGCTTGTTAGGTCATTTTAACCAAGTTTTCCAGAACTTGTGAAATCTCAGAGAGGACCGTGTTCATAAAAAGGAACCTCCTGGAAGGGGAGAAGGTCCAACTCTTCAAGCGTTCCCAGTAAAGAAAACCCAACAGCATAAGCTGAACCTTTATCAGACACTAGAGAATCCACACATGACAGATCTCTTTTGTACAGCTCAAAGGCATGAAGAGTTCAAGTCAAAACCCAAGAAATCAGGCGCCGCGATCTCCAGTGCCCGGAGAACTACCTGCATTATTTTAGCTTGCATTTAATAACAGGCCCATTTTGCAGGAGTAAAATAAACTTTAAAAAAAAAAAAAAAGGTGAATCTGAGAACCGCAGAAGGGAGGGAGGGTGACTGGCAGACGGGAAGAAGAAAGGATGTTGCATGCCCAAACCTCCTCCTTCCCTCTGCCCGTGCAGGATGGATGACCATCCTCAGCGGGATGGGAGGGTCGGGACAGGAGCAGAGCTCATGGTGAACCCATGGCCGTGGGGTGGGCATGGGGTGGCGAGCACCGGTACAGGGCGTGGGGTGGCAAGCATCCGTCCGGTGCTTTGCAACGACGCAGGGGCACCCTCGGGACATTTGGTTGTTGGTCTGAGCGCGCCACACCAGCCGCTCGCCTCCGCGCCTGCAGCACCGTCCCCTTGCAGGGGCCGATTTCTCACCCTCGGCGCTTTCTCTCTCCGCAGCCGAGGCTTTGGCCAGTCGAACTCCTTACCGACAGCCGGATCTGCAGGGGCAGGACTGGGCCGGCGAAACCCCCGCCAGTTCCAGATCCCCTCCCGCAACCTCCCCACCGCCCGGCTGGGGCTGCTGGGCCCCAGTGGGCTGCTGGGCACCCCCCAGCGCAGCCCCGCCGCCAGCCCCGCCATCCTCAAGCAAGGCAGACAGGTTGGTCGGCATTCACAGCGTCTCCGGCTTTTCCATCCCTTCCCTATAAGCTTCCTTTGCTGCTTCTCCTCTAACTTGTCCGGATCCCCCTTTTTTTTTTTTCCCTTCTTTAGTTCAAGCCAAGCAAGCGAGAGCAATTTATTCTCCTCCATCCAGCAGGGTGCAGAAAAAGGACTGGCAGGAGTGGGGCAAACTGGGAGGCAGATGGGGGAGAGATGAGCCCAAGGGGGGGATAAATACATTGCACAGGGGCCTCCATTTTACATCCTGCACCCCTTTTTTTGTTTGCTTCCCACAGAACCTCTGGTTTGCCAACCCCGGGGGCAGCAACAGCATGCCCAGCCGGAGCCACAGCTCGGTGCAAAGAACACGCTCGCTGCCGGTCCACACCTCCCCGCAGACCATGCTGATGTTTCAGCAGCCAGGTAGGAAGCAGACATTTGCTTTTTCTCTTACCCACAGCCTGGTGAGACCAGGGGAGGCTGCGTGAAAGGAGCCGCGCCGGCGAGCCTCGCCGCAGGTGCATCGCCCATGCCGGCGCAGCACGCTCCCGCACACTCGCAGCCCCGGCTGTCATGGTTTGAGCCGGGTATCTTTGACACTGGTTGGATTACTGGGTTGATTGAACCCGAGACATCACCAGAGGGATTTTGGCCCTGTATATAACATCTTGGCCCTATATATAAATGCGCTGGTGCCTTCCATAGCTTGCTGCTGAGGGGCTTCGTGTCAGGCGGGGATGGCGGTAGCTCTTCCGTCACCTCTTTTACTCATGCGTGGACGCGGAGACCTGGTGCAGAGGGCCTGCCTTCGTGCACCCGAGGGAAATTCTTTTCAGAATGCACGTGAGGGAAAATGGTGCTGTGTCGGTGCTTCCCTTCCCCTGTACTGGGCACTGGTGAGGCCGCACCTCGAGTGCTGTGTTCAGTTTTGGGCCCCTCACTCCAAGAAGGACATGGAGGTGCTGGAGCGTGTCCAGAGAAGGGCAACGAAGCTGGGGAAGGGTCTGGAGCACAAGTGCTGTGAGGAGCGGCTGAGGGACCTGGGGTTGTTCAGCCTGGAGAAGAGGAGGCTGAGGGGAGACCTTCTCGCCCTCTACAACTGCCTGAGAGGAGGTTGTGGTGAGGTGGGGGTTGGTCTCTTCTCCCAAGGAACAAGCGATAGGACGAGAGGCAATGGCCTCAAGTTGTGCCAGGGGAGGTTTAGATTGGATATTAGGGAAAACTTCTTCACGGAGAGGGTTGTCAAGCACTGGAGCAGGCTGCCCAGGGAAGTGGTGGAGTCCCCATCCCTGGAGGTATTTAAAAGCCGGGCAGACGAGGCGCTTAGGGCCATGGTTTAGTAGTGGACAGGTACGGTTGGACGAGATGATCTTAGAGGTCTTTTCCAACCAAATGATTCTGTGATTTCTTCCCAAACACTGCAAAAATGCTCCCGTACATAGGAGCGGCCTCCGATTCCTGGGGGTTCCTGCTGAACCTGGAGCATCCTTCCCATTAGGACATTCATGCTTTTTTCTCTGCGTATCCCTCCATTAGCTTTTAAGCGTGCCTTTTCTTACCAGCACCCCTACCGTAACAATTTATACCGCAGGACAGGGAGTTACAGCCCCCCCCCCAGTAAACTAAACCTCATCCGTAAGCTTCTGCCACGGTTTCAGCTTGGCAGCTCCCCTCGCGTCACACGCCTGCGGTGTTTTAACTGCATAATTTACGTGGAAAATATCCTGTAGAGCAAAAGTGGCGTCTGTTCTCGGGTATTGATTAAACACCAGGACAAGGGCACATTTCTGCAGGCGCTGAAGGAGAATAAATAGTTTTCTCTCTGCGCGTTAGCTTGCGGTGAATGAGGGCGTAGGAGGATGAGAGAGCCAAAGGTGCGGACTGAGTCGCAGGGAAAATAAGCAATAATGCGGGGCTGGGCACCCAAAGCACTTTTCGTCGGGCTGTGGGGACCTCAGCCCTCTTGGACCTCGTCCCATGTTGCTGTCGGCCGGTGGCAAGCAGAGGGGGGGAGTTTTGGTGCTGTATGGGTGAGGCTGGGGCGTTGCAGCACACCAAGCTGCATCCCTGCCTTTTTTGTGCTCACCCCTCCCGGGGACGTGGCAGCGGGGACGTGGGTGACCGAGCGGCGGCCAAGCTGGCCACGGAAAAGCCGGCCGGCGGCTCTGCCGGTCTGTGCTGCCATCCCATGTCTGAGCGCTAACCCTGCCTGCGCTCTGCCTGCACGGGCAGCTCCCGGCCCCGCTGCTCCCTGGGGCCACTTGGACATTTTATACATATTGAGGATTCTTGCAGGGCCTGGGCAAGGGGAGAGCCCGGGGCTGCCCTTCCCAGGGCAGGGGGGCCCGCTCTCGCCCCAGCTCCCCCCCAGCATCTCTAACCAGCGCCTGAACCCCTCGTTTCCATCCACCTTCTGCTGCAATGCCGTTGCATCTCCCCGGATTTATCCCTTATCGATAAGAAAGAGGGGAGCGACGACTGTTTTTGCAAATATCTCTTGCTGGAGGTGATGGCACCGGGAAGCGAAGCGCTGCCAGAGCCCGGCCGTGCGGTCAGGCCCTCCTGGGACATCTTTCGGGTGGTTTCCTACCCCACGTGCCCCCCTCCGGCAGCGGCAGAGCGGGCAGGGGGTGTGGGGCAGGCGGGCAGGGTCCCTGCCGGGTCCTCTGACCGAGGTCTCTTGTCCCTTTCTCCCTGCAGAGTTCCAGGTGCCGGTGACTGAACCTGACATCAACAACAGGCTGGAGTCCCTGTGCCTGAGCATGACGGAGCACGCGCTCAGCGGTGAGCACTCCCTCCTCCTCGGGCTCTTCCAGCACGTCCACGCCGCCTCCGCTGAGCCCCCCGGCACCTGCCCCTGCCCCGCGCCCCCCAAAAGCTGGGACAGGCTGTGGCTGTGAGGGGATGGGACGGCGGCAGGGCTGGATGCGGGGATGCTCCCAGGGATGCTCCTGGGGATGCTCCCGGTGGGGGTCAGAGGGGGGCATTGGCTTCTCTCGGCGAGGTAGCCGGGGCAGAGGGGTAAAACCAAACGTGGGGATCGCACCCAGCATGAGTGGAGTCCGTGCTTATTAGCCACTAGTTAGCTTGCTAATAATAATTAGTATTAGCTTGCTAGTTTGTTATTAATTCTCGATAAAGCCCTTGCCACCGGAGCACTCAAATGGTTCACAGGCTTTGGAGTGTTTTACCCTTCTGCCACCGGCATCCCTCGTTTGGCTGGGGGGTGCAGGAGCCCCGAGGCCCGGGGCTAAAACCCTGCTGGGGGCTGCAGGGCACTGTGCCGGGCATGGTGCTGGGCGCGGTGCCGGTGGCACTGGTGGCTCCTCGCCCGGGTGGGCAAATAGCGGGCACGGGGAGGGAGGAGGACCAGGTGGAAAAACGGGCAGGGAAGGTGGAAAAGGCAGCAGCAGCACGATGGAGAGGCCGGCACAGCAAAAAGCACCGGCACAGAAGCGCCCGGTGCCCCTCGCCGATGCACCGGACCCCCAAGCACGAATGATGGCTCCTCGGCGATGGGACGAGCGCGGCCGCCTGCATTGCCCAGACCCTCCCAAATAACCAGCTCGGGTCTCGCCCCTGGCCGCCCCCGGACTACATCGAACAGTTGAGGACGGGAGCCCTTGGGCAGGATGAGTGCCGCCGGGTTCCCACCGCCGGCACGGCTCCCTGCAGCGATGTGCCAGCCCGTCCCGGGGAGAGGGACGCGAGAGCACGGACTGTAAGAGGCAGCAGGGCCCTGGCAGCGCCACGGCAGCATCCTCGGCCGGGAAAACAAGGACACTTCTGTCACCCGAAGCGTTTCTCCGGCGTGTGCCCAGGCGAGGCTTAGCTGTCTTGTTCCTCCGCAGGGTACTGTTCCTCCGAGTTATTTTTTTCCAGGTCGCATACCCCGAGCCTCTCAAAACCGGTCGTGCTATAAATAGCTCTTAAAAAAATAAACCTTTCGGGGGAGAAAAAAAAAAAAAAAGGCGTAACAAACCTGTTTGTTTTTAGTCTTAAGGAGGGAGGTGGCTGTGATGCCCTGGGCAGCGTAACAGGGAGTGCTCTGTTCGCGAGCTGCTCCCCCGCCGCCGCTCTCCATCCCGGGGACAGGGGTTTGGGATGGGGGCCGGGGTGCGGTCGGGGCCGTAGGCGGGCTGGAGGGTTGGAAATGCTGTTGGGTGTTGATTTCTGGCCCCAAAAGAGCTGCTGATGCCCGGGGGGGTGGAGGAGAGGGGGCTGCTGGCAGCAGGGTCATTTGTGCGGCTTTGGGATGGGTTGTGGACCCCTCGCTCCTGGGCTGGGGGCTGTGGCTGGATGTGTCCCCGCTGTCACGGGACGCTGGGGACGGGGGCTCTGGGGAGGCACAAACAACCCCTGGGGTTTTTTTTCCTGCTGTGGTCCTCAGATGGAAGAAAATTTTGCATCCTCTGCGGTGCGGGCATTGCAGGGCCGCATTAGCTGGGGGGCAAGGCAGCCCCCGGGACCGGCTCCGTCCCTGTCCCCCCACTCCTGGGCAGTGGGTCATGAACTTGTCCCGACGTAGGGGGGTCCCAGACTCACACTCACCCTGCGGCGAGTCCAGGCTGCCCAGAAACCCCAACTGCTCCCGGGAAAGGTGCCGTGGGGATGCGGCAGAAGGCCTGGACCCGTGCTGGGACAGCGACTTGGGGGGGGGGCTGCCATGGGGTGGGGACAGACGGTGACACACAGGCACCGGCAGAGTGCTGACACCCCAAAACCCTTCTGCACCCCCTTGGGGAGATGGGGGGGTGCGGGTGGCCCCGTGGTACCACCTCGCCGCAGGGCTGGGGTGCTCTGGGGGTCCATGCCCCCGGCTCGGGGGGTACCGGTGCAACGTGAGCGCCTGCTTACCGGGGCTACTCCTAACTCTCCCTTCCCGCTTGCAGATGGTGTCGACCGAACCTCCACGATCTAGAAGGCGTCGCGACGGGGACGCTGGCCGGGAGAACAACTGCTGCGGGTCCAGCGGCGAGGTCGGGGCTTGCGGGGAGCCTCAGCGATAGCTTGCATCCTTTCTCCTCTCTCTCCTCTCTCTTTCTCTTTCTCTCTCCTGTTTTAATTTTGTGAATGTGTAGATTGTCCTTGTGAACATATCATTAGACTTGGAATTTGTGTTGTCATTTATTACATCCATGCTAGGGGGGGGAAAAACAAAAACAAAATGGCAAAAAATCAACGACGACGATGAAAAAGCATGGGG
>VYZW01054299.1:334-21891 GCA_013401315.1 Balaeniceps rex | reverse complement strand
GGGGGGAGGCGGCAGGAGAGTGCTGACAACGGAGGGTTCACCGGAGCGCCGTGGGCAAACCCCGTTTCTGGACGAGGAGATGAATGAATATCGACTATCACGCGGGTGTGTATGACCAAAAACCCTTTGGGGAGGATTTGCCTGTCCCGCCGGGGGCCTCAGGGCCGGTGGTTCCATCTCTTGAGTTTTGCTGCGTTCAGGCACGGACCGGCCTGGCGAGCCCAGATTTTTTAAAAAAAAGAAAAACAAACCCCAAATTTCCTTTCGGTTTAGCCAAGAGCGTCCGCAGTTTCGAGGCAGTGTTGTGCGCAGGGAGGCGGAAGGTCGGCGGGTGCCTGCCGGGCGTGGGGTCAGCCCTCCCATCCCTGCGCCCCAGCGTGGGTCGGGGTGCGGGGACGTGGCGAGGAGCATCTCGCCCGGCGGGGGGTCCCGGGGGATGTCGGTGAAGGGGGGGGACGCTGGGTGAGTTTCCTTGTCTCTTGCCTGCGCGGGTACCGGGAAGGTGCTGCATCCTGGCTTTACACATCTGCCCCCCCACCCCCAGCCTGCCAAAATCCAGCGATGAGGGGCTTTCCAGCCCCAGGGCGGCCGATGAGGGATGAAGGAGGCTTTGGAGCGAGCGTGCGGTTTTATTTAGCCAAATTAAAAAAAACAAACCCCAAAGGACACCAAAATGCAGCTCCGCAGCCCCATTTTCTTGGCATTAGACGTGTGCCGGGGAGCAGACGTGGATGGCAGTGGCTCGGCTGCCCCCTCGTCCGCCGCAGGGTGGTTTCTTCTAACGGGGAGCTAAATTTGGTCCGAGGGCGTTAAATAGGTAAAACCGGCACGGCGCTGCTCAAGCCCGTGCTCAAAGCGAGATCGGCGGCAGAGAAGCCATCGGCGCCCGTGGTGATGCTCAGCCTAGCGCCGGCTTCGCTCCCGCCAGTCCTGATGCTGCTCCGAGTCTTCTGATGGAATAATAATAATAACCTTAAAATTAATTAATAAAGGGAGGTGATGGGTGGCAGCGGCAGCAACGTTCCCAAAATGGGCTCGGCCGTGAGCACCGATGGGCAGCGGCGTGTGCCGGGACCGGCCGGAGCAGGGCTGGGCGCTGAGGGGGAACCGGAGCTTCGGCTGGGCTGGCAGGGCTGGGAGATGTGTGAATCCTTTTGCCATGCAGCATTTTTAAGTCATTTTTCTTAAAAAAAAAAAAAAACAACCACAAAACCAAGTGCCAAATGCGATGTTTTCTGTTTGCTGTTCCTCGGTGTCCTGTTTCCCGGCAGGCGTGAGATGGGAGAGGGGCGTTGGGGGGGAGCGGAGAAGGGAAAACCCGAAAGCGAGGGAGGTTGGGAAGAGGTGTTGAGGAGGTGAAGGGGGAGTGGGGGCCGGGGGGGGGCTGAGCCACAGACCTGGGTCACCCCCCCGAGCACCCCCAGGTTGTACGAAACCGAGGTGCGAACGCAACCGCCGTAGCAGGAGCCTTCCCCAGGGAAGGCTCAAAGGTATTTACGGAGCTGAAATTCTATTTATTCCTTCGCCGACTATAGAAGCAGAGGTTATCTGATTGTTAAGAGAGATTATTTTGGATATATGACCTATTAACTTGCTATGGCTGGTAACCATGATAATGTCTGTTATTAACAACCACCAAATAATTCAATTGTTTTTTTTTCCTTTTGTTAAAAAAAAAAAAAAAAGCTTATTTTCCATTGACAGCGTATAGGTTAATAACGACTTAGTTGTGTTTGCTGTTTCTTGGGGGTTTTTTTTTAAGTAAAAAAGCAAAAAAAAAAAAAAAAGTGGCTTCGGTTGCGTTCGGGAATTCCTGCCTGGCTCTGGGTGCCTGTGCTGAGTGCAGGCAGCAGAGCTCCAGTGAAAGAAGTTTAAAAAAAATTTANAATTAAAAAAAAAAAAAAAAAAAAAAAAAAAAAGCTCAAATCCTAAAAGAAAATAAAAATTATTTATAAAAAGCAAAAAGCAAAAAAAAAAAATCAACCACAGTTGCATGAGTGAGGCTGTGAAGTCAAATCTTTAGTAATAAAGCGGCAGTGCCTTTCTTTTTTGTATTCACCCATTCACCCCACGTGCAACTGTCCTGTGCCCCGCGCCGCGGCGAGGGAGATGTCGCCACCGTGGGGGCCCTCGCCGTCGGGTGGGCATCTCCCCCCCCACCCCAGCTCTCCCAGAGACAGCCCCTGGCCCCCCCAGCACCCGCCGGGGACCCTTCTACTGGTGCTGTTCCCCTGAGCCGTCCCCGGCCGCAGCGGGGGAGCCCGGCCAGCTCAGCGCCCAAGTGTCCTTGGGGCCGGCGGATGCTCCCCGCGGCTGCGACACCCAGGGAAAAAAGAAAAAAACAAAACAAAACCCCCAACTTTTCGTTCGAGGTGTCCTCCCCCCCCCAGGGACAAGCCCTGAGCTCGACTGGACTTGAGCTGGGCTTTGCCTTTGCTTGCTCAGCTCATTAAAAAATATATTGGGGGGGGAGGCGGGGGGTCAAGCCCGGCCCAGCATCCAGCAGGAAAATCCAAAACTGTGATTTTTACGCCCGCGAGTGGCGTGGAGCGAAGCTCGAGTTTGGTCAGCACTTAGGGAAACTATTTCTGTTGTCACCTTTCTCCATGTCGGGGTGCGGCCGTGCCCCAGGTTTGGCTTTCTGACTGTGCCTGATGGAAAGTGGGTCCCGCAGACGTCTATAATTTGCACACGCACGGCGACGCTAACACTAAAGTTGATTTTATACAAGTCATCAGAGTTTGCAAAGTGAGTTTTATTTTTTGTATTCCTTTATCTTTACTTAAAGGTGAATGTGTATTCCTCTGGGAGGAATAGGAAGAAAAAAAAAAACGAAAAAAAAAAAAACAAAACACAAACAAACCAGGAATGTTAATAATGTTAAACAGAATACTTCCTCCCTTATTAATATATATATATATAACCCTCTGTATTTATGCATATTGTAAGCTTACTTTAAAAAAAGCTTTGACCTCTCTTCTGTTGCATGCCGTTCCCGGGCAGCCTTTTATTGTACATGCATGCCTTTAGTCCTGGTTTTCCTGTACAAATTTAGTGCACAAAGAACTATTTTTGCCTAGTTAATGTTGCCGAGCAATGCATATTTTTTAATTTTTCTTTTTTTTTTCTTTTTTTTTGGGGGGGGGGGTGTCATATATGGAAATAGCATGTTTGTTACATGTAAAAGCTTCCCGATATAAAGAAATACTAATGTTTGGAGATGCCGGTCTTTGCAAGTGTACAGTTTTCAAATGTTGTTCCCAGTGAAACGCCCTCGTGATTTCACCTCGCTCCCATGTATTTATTCCTCGTTTCCTCCCGTGTAACTAGGAACCATGGCTATATTTCATATCAACGTTATATTGAAAGTGAAGGGAGATGATTAATACAAGGTTTTGTAACACCGGGGTGTGGCGCCTCCTTATTTACGCTCCTTTTGGCAGATGGCCTCCGTCTTTTTTTAAAAAAAAAAAATAGAATAAAATCAACGGCCGGCCCCGCGGGGTGCGAGAGGGGAGGAGGAGTCGCGCGGTTCTGCAGGGGGTTTATGATCTTTGTATAAAGCCCGTGGCAGGGCTTACAAATCCCCGGCGTTCCCCACGCAGCCGCTTCGCTGTCCCTTTGGGACGCCCACGCCCCGGGAGCTGTTTAGCTACGGGATTTTCTTTTGAAATCAGCAGGAATTGGGGCTGGAGCAGCTCGGAGGCTGCGGAGGCTCACGGAGGAGCCGGCTTGGCCGAGAGCCTCAGCGTGTGCGTGGAGATATTTGGGTCGGGTTTTTAAGGCTGGGCTGATTCTGGGCTAAAAACCTGCAAATTTCAGAGCCGCCTCGGGCGGGGAAGGATGCTCGGAGCTGGCACTGCCGCGTGCCGCGGGCGCTCGGCCGCAGGAGGTGCCGAGGGCAGGACCATGACTTCTGGCCTGGGTTTTTTCCATATTTTCCCAGCTTTGGGCTGGTGCTGTTTGCAGCGTCACCGCCTCGCTGAGGGTGGCAGGGACCCCCCCGCCCCGGGTTGCCCCATCCCACCCCTCGCTCAGCGCAGGGGCAGCGAGACCAGGATGCTCCGGGTGGGCTTGGTTACCCCCAGGTGGTGGCTGCACAACCTCTCTGGGCAGCCTGGTGCAGGGTTAGACCATGCTGATAGTTAAAAAAAAAGGCTTTTTCTGACATTTAAATGGAATTCCCTGTGTTTCAGCTTGTGGCCATGGCCTCTCGTAGCTCATTTTTATCCCCCTCACCATTGGATGCATCAGTAAGGTCACCCTGAGCCTCCACGTCTCCCAGCTGACCAAGCCCAGCTCCTGCAAGCTCTTCTCAACCAGTCCAAGCTCTAAATCATCAGCTTGGCCGTTCGCTGCACTCAGAGGTCCCCGTCCCTCCTGTACTGGGGAGCCCAGCGCTGGCCCAGTACACCAGGTGCGTCTCACCAGTGCTGAGCAGAGGGGCAGGATCGCCTCCGCCTTGACCTGCTGGAGATGGTCTCAATGCAGCCCAGGATGCCGGTGGCCACCTTTGCTGTGAGGGTGGGCTGCTGGCTCCTGGGCAGCTTGGTGTCCACCAGGACTCCCAGGTCCTTCTCTGCAAAGCTGCTGTCCACCCGCTCGGCCCCCAGTGTGCACTGGTGCGTGGGGCTGTCCCTCCCCAGCAGCAGGACTTGGCTCCTTGCTGAACTCATGAGGTTCCTCTCAGCCCATTTCTCCAGCTTGTCCAGGTCCCTCTGAAGGGCAGCACGACCCCCGGTGCATCAGCCACTCCTCCCGGTTCTGTATTAGCTGCAGACGTGCTGACAGCGTCCCGCTGTGCAGCTCATTAACGATGAGGTTAAAGAGGAGTTGGCCCCGTTATTGACCCCTGGGGTGCACCACCAGTGACCGGTCTCCAGGTGGACTTTGTGCCAGTGAACCCGGCCCGCTGAGCCTGGCCCGTCAGACAGTTTTCAGCCCACGTTAATGTCAACTGATCCAGCCTGTACTTTGTCAGCTTGTCCATCAGGCGGTTGTGGGAGACAGTGCCAGAAGCCTCCCTGAAGTCGAGATAAATCACCCACTGCTCTGCCCTCGTCCACTGGGCCAGTCACCGCACCGCAGAAGGCTGGGTGGGCACCCGCTCCCTTTGTGAAGCCATGTTGACTGCTCCCCATCACCTTCTTGTCCTTCAGGTATCTGGAGATGGTGTCCAGGCTTAGTTGCTCGGCCACCTTTGCAGGTGTGGAGGTGAAGCTGACTGGCCTGCAGCTCCCCAGAGCCTCCTTCTTGTCCTTCTTGAGGGAAGGAGTGACTTCTGCTCGCTTCCAGCCCTCAGAAACTTCCCTCATCACCATGCCCTTTCCAAGATCACTACCAGTGGCCTTGCAGTGGCTCCCGCAGCACCCGTGGGTGCATCCCACCAGGCCCCATGGACTTGTGCATGTCCACATCTCTCACCAGATCCAATGCCAGGAGAGCTTTAGCTTCCCAAGCCCCATCCCTGGATGCCCACACTGTCCCTACCCTTCTCCCAGAGCCCCTGTCCCTGCTTCCATCTCTTGAGTGCTTCCTTTTAATGTCTGAGTTGTCTCAGGAGCTCCTTGGGCATCCAGTACTGCCCCCGACCTTCACGTCCCCCACCAGGCCTTACTGGCTTGCAAGCATGAGGTGAAGCAGAGCATCTCCCTTCGCTTGCCTCTGTCAGACAATATCATGGGTGCCCTCCAGAGACCTCCTGGGTGGCCTGGCCCCTGCTGTGGTGTCCCTCCAGCAGGCATCGGGGTGGCTAATGTCCCCCATGATGAGCAGAACCTGCAAGCATGGGGCTTCTTCAGGTTGGTTGAAAGCCTCATCCGCTGCTTCTCCTCGGAAGAGGCTCCTAGCAAGCTCCCCAAATGCTGTTGAGGCCGAGCACCCCAAAAGGGTCTCCTCAACCCTCTTCTATTTAAAGATGCTCCTGAGCATCGTGAGCTGGGCCACCCCAGGAGGGAAAGATTCATCGCAGCGTTCGGTCCCACCCGAATTACCCCGCCCGGGAGAGCACCCGCATCCGCAGCCCACGGGCAGCGGCTCCCTGCACCCACCGTGCATCAGCCCTCCCGAGGCGGCTATGAAAAGCATTACCTAAACCCCAGCGAAACGCCGTTTCCTTCCATAAACAGTTTGCCTTTCCACGGACGTGCGCCTGCCGTCTGGGTCTCAAAGCACGGGTTTGTTGCGCTAAGAGAGAATGAAAAGGGAAAGGAAAAAGCAAAAAAGCCCTGGGATGGAAAATTGGCTCCAAGGAAAGTCCGCGGCAGCCGTGCGGTTAGGGAGAGTCTGCGGGTCCTGCCGACGGGAAAGAGGCTTAAAAAAGGAAAAGTGAGAGGAAAAAAAAAAACATTTCTGTGCTGTCAGGAGCTGTTGGGTGAGTCAGTACCGGAGACTAAAAGGCTTTACCAACCTGCGTCCCGGATTGCACCACGCTTGAGCCTCATCCAGCCTGGGGCAGTCAGGCTCCCTTCTGCCCGGTGGAGGCTGCAGCCCCCATCCCACCCAGCGCCTTGGGGGCAAGGACAGGAGCCGGTGGCCACTGTTTTAGCAGCTGCTGGGCTGTCTTGGTTTCCACAGCATCGCTGGCGGGTGTGGGATAACCCCAGGTTAACGGGTTAGCTTGTTAACTTTTCTACACCTACCCTGATGGGCGATGGAGAAGGAGCTCCAGCCCTGGGAGCTGGCACAGCCACCCGGGGCACCCTCCCTGGGGATGCTCTTGTCCCTTCGGCCCTAACCCCAGGCTCCCGGTGCGGGTACAAATGCCTCATATTTAACAGCGAAGGGAATAGCCAGGGGAACGATTTATCGGCGGCGGTGGTGGTAGGCAGGGATTTCCCATTACAGGAAAGTTTTTAATCAAGATGGAGAGGGCTTTACCAGAAGTGCTCCTCGAGTTCAAGGAATAATTAATTCCCCAAGCCTGTTGGCTGAGGCTGTGCCGGAGAGGCTGGATGATAACGGTGGGCTCCCTGCCAGCCAGGGACCCGCTCCCGGAATATACCAAATTGCCGCCGCCGTGCTGCTCCTCGGAGCCCCGGGCTGGCAGCCCCCGCCAGCAGCACAGGGCTCGTCACCAGCAGCGTGACTATTTTGCTCAGCGTGGCTTCTGTCACCCCCCTCGTGAGAGGCGAGCGATGCCACGCAGCCCCCGCCCCGGGGAGGAAAACTATTCCTAGAGCTGCTGCATCCGAACCTGAGGCTGCGAGGGGACCGTTGTTCCTGTAAGCGGCCTGGCCCTGGTCAGCTGCGGCAGAGGCCGATGCTTGACAGCACTTTTAGAGAGCGAATTCACCGCGGGGCTCAGCAGCGTCGCTGAGCGCTCCGGGGAGCTATTTTTAATTGGGATCTGCAAATAGCTCAGCAACGTACGCCTGGCACGGGCACCTTGGGGCCGCGGCATCGCTCGCACGGGGCGGTGGAAGCGGTGGGGCTGAGTGGTCCCTGCGTCCACCGTGCCGGTCACGGGTCCCGGCACGGGATCAGAACGGATACCCCATATCTATAGCTATAAACATCCGCATGAGCAGAGTTTGCAGCTTTGTGAAGACGAGGCCACCTCGCATCTCCCAGCAAGGTGCCTGGTGATGGATGCTTAAATTGGTTTAGCAACAGCACCCATCCCTGTGCAATCTGGGGGAGAGGGTCCTAGAGCTGCGCTGGCTGCCGTGGAGCCACCGGCACCAGCGAAGGGAGCAGTCGGTGACGGACGGACCACGGCTTCGCCCCTGCTGAGGAAGGAGCCCAAAGCCCAGCGCAGGCAGAGCCGGGGCTGGCGGCGGAGCAGTGCTGACAGCCTGCGGGTGCCTGGAAGAGCAAAGCAGCGTTTTTTTCCCCTCTTTTTGCCAAGAAAACACCCCTGCTGACCGAGCTTGGTCAGAGGAGAAAGCGCCCAGCTCAGCCACAATTCCCACTTTTCTACAAAAATAGATTTTTGGCTGATTTTAAATACTAATAATTAAAAAAAAAAAAAATCCTGGTAGGTTAGCCCTTGCTTTTTGACAAACCAGTTCCATCTCCATCCCCGTGAAGAGGCGGCGCAGGCTGGCGTTCGCTCCCCAGGGCAGCATCACCGGGCAGCGGGATGCAGCGGAGGGGCTGGGTGCCCCTCTCCCACCCCCCATGCCCCCAGCCTGCCATGGGGGTGACCCCCAGGCCCCCCTGAAAAGCGTTTCCAGCCCCTCTGAAAGCTCTTGCTCCTCTCCTACGGTGAGCAGAGCTCGGGGCCGGGCTCAGCAGAGGGAGCCACAGACTGTGCCTCCCCGGCACGGGCGGGCAGCTGCGGAGGCTGGGACCCAGCTTGGCCTCTCCCCTCTCACCACTGACCTTGAGCATCACCCAGCCGGAGCCAGGACCTTTGCAACCTCCCTGCCAGCTGTCCCTCCCGCTGCTGCTTCCCTACAAAAACCTTTCCCATCCTTCTCCTCCTCTCCTCCAGCTGCGCTGGCTCCTTGCGATAATACCCCTTTGCCTCCCAGTTGACCTCCCAGGGTGATGAGCAATGGAGAAGACATCGGAGAAGATGAGCCCAGGCCTGAGGTGCACCCTGCCCGTGGCCCCGGGGTTGGCACCCAGATTCAGGTCCCCATAGGAAGCGTTTACACAGTGCTAAGGGCTGTCACCCTACACGACCTTAAAAAATGGAGATCCTAAATGTATCCCGCAGGTATGTTACAAAGGTGACGCCAATGGGGCAGTTGTTTAAGGCAAAGATTTTGTTTTCCGATAATTAACGTATCTACGGGCCACATGCCTTGCGCTATTTCTGGCTACAGCAGAAAACACATGCGAAGGACGATCCCTTCCTCCCTGCAGTAGGTAAAAATAATAGGTAAAAACAAATTTACCATTTGTTTTACCATGAAGATCCCACTCCCAGTCATTCGTTGGCTAAGCTGCTCGTAATAATGTCATAGAATCACAGAATGCTTTGGGTTGGAAGGGACCTGTAGAGGCCATCTGGTCCAACCCCCCTGCAGTGAGCAGGGACATCTTTAACCAGATCAGGTTGCTCAGAGCCCCGTCCAACCTCACCTGGAATGTTTCCAGGGATGGGGCCTCCACCACCTCTCTGGGCAACCTGTGCCAGTGCTTCACCACCCTCAGTGGAAAACATTTCTTCCTTCTATCCAGCCTAAATCTGCCCTCCTTTAGTTTAAACCCATCCCCCCTTGTCCTGTCCCCACAGGCCTTGCTAAAAAGCCTGTCCCCATCTTTCCTCTAGGCCCCCTTGAAGCACTGCAAGGCCGCACTAAGGTCTCCCCGGGGCCTTCTCTTCTCCAGGCTGAACAGCCCCAACTCTCTCAGCCTGGCCTCGTAGCAGAGGTGTCACGGATGCTGATAACGTTATTTCTACAGGAAACAGAAATTTTGCCTTTTTCCTATGCATCGATGCATGTCCCAGCTGGAGCCATGGAAGTCACCTCCTCCACCCGCTCCCGCAGCTCTCCGGCAGGTCGGTGCACGGCCACCACAGGCGTTGCAGGGCATGGAAGCTGAAGCCATGCCAGCTGTACAGCGAGCTACAGCTTCTCCAGGGGAACAGCGGGATGCCGAGAGGGTGTACGGGCGCTCACGGATGGAGCCGAGGCATGCACACCCTCCCGCAGCACCCTCTGAAGGGTTCCCCACGTCACACGTGAAGGTGGGCACCCACCCGGGAATTGCTCCCTTGGTGGCATACGTACACCCCAGGCAAAAGAAAGCATCCTTGTGGTTTGCCTTAGCACTTCTAAAATAGTTTACCGGCCTGTGCAGCTCAGTTAGCCGCTCTTACGGTGGATTTTGAACCTTTGCTTTACTGTTGCAATCTCGGTACGGGGCAGCAGAGCAAATAGCGAGGTAACGTGGTCGGTCCACTCTGCCAAAGCGGCCCCCGCAAAGCGCCAACACCAGAAACACAATACAAAGTTGTTAAAAAAATAAATCAATTCCTCGTGATTCAATACCCTCCTTCTTCGGGTATTTTACCAAAATTTCTTTGAATACTACGATTTATTTGCTGTCCCTGAAAAACAGCCCAGCCCAAGCTCTTATTAAAAAGAGCTTTAATGTTTTATAGCCTCTCAACTACTAAATCATGATTGCAACTTTAAATACAACTGGAAGGCAAAGCTTTTCATGAAGGTTATTTCCAGGAGATGGGCAGAAGGGCTCAGCCAAGGCTCAAAGGGCACGGGGGGCTCTTTCCCAACGCCGACAACTCGCTCGAGAGAGCAGGGGCAGAAGCCGGAGGGCAGGTAATGAGCAATCTGAGCTCACTAAATGACGCTGAGCTGCTGGGAGGTTGCGATGGCTGCATAAAGCCCCAGGATGACCAGAGCCCTTGACTGCAGCCGCTCAGTCACTCAGAAGGTGGATTTTTGGCTAGAAAGAGCCTATTTGGGGTTCCCCTGGGTAAAACACCCAAGGACAGGCAGACCTCTTCTAAAGCACCCCCCCCCCAAGGTGCCGACAGGTACTCAGCCTGGGTGAGATGTGGACACCAGCCACCCACTCGGGACCCCATTCTGCACCGATGGACGCACCAGTCCTCCTCTAGCTTGCAGCTCCCCGCTGCTGAACGCTCAGAGCTGCAGGCTAGCCATCTGTCAGGGGGTTCCCGGCTAGCTGGTACTGCCCAGGTTCCTCACACCTCCCTCTCAAAGACCTAACCACAAGGCTGGCCATGCTTCCATGAGCTCCCTTGGGGCCAGGTTGGGTTGGGCTGGCAGCTCTCACGTCTTGGGGCAGCAGCATTCGTTATTCAACCACCTGCCTGACCCATCTTGGTGACCAGCAGCAGGATCTTGTCTGTAAGCGGGTGCTTTGAGGAAAAAGTTTTGGGACTTGTGCTTTTTAGCAGAGAACAAAAATCTACCACGGCCTTGGGAGCACGAACACGGCATGAGGTCCAGTCACAAGCAATGCTTAAAGACATGGTTTAGTAGCGGACAGGTACGGTTGGACTCGATGATCTTAAAGGTCTTTTCCAACCAAATGATTCTGTGATTCTGTGCAGCTGGGCAGGAGATATCTGCCCAGGGTTTCCAGGAGAGGCATCCCCGTCTCCAGCACCTCGCACATCAGGGACAGCTGGGACATGGTGGCAGAGCAAGTGACCCACCAGCCGGGTCTCTGTAGGGAATTCACATCACAGCACAAGGGAAACAAGGCCACTTCTTCGCACCGTGAGATAAGCAGGACTCATCACCTCCCGGGGCTCCTAGCTGGGAAAAGCTGCCTGAACCGAAGTGTAAACCTGCACCTGGAAGTGGAACGCAAGGGGAGAGGACCACGAGCCTGTGCCAAGGACCTGGCTGGGCACGGCACGGGGACTCGCTGACCGATCGCTCTGCAGCATGTGTGCTGGAAACGATGGGAGACACCCAAAAGTAAATCACAGCGATTGCAAAAACACAAAGCTGTTGCTTATATGTGGGACTTTTGAGAAAAAAAAAAAAAACAAAACTGAGAAGCAACACGCACCACTGGAGGGTATTGGGAAATGAACAGAGCCCGTGATAAAGCAGGTGGGATCGTGTGAGATGTGGCAGGCCAGGGATGGGGCGTTGTCATCTTAATAACAGCTTTTGGCTCTTTTATGGATTTGGTTCTTATTGCTCCCTTCTGTTTCTTTGAGCTGTAAACACTTTCAAGCTGAACATTTTTTCACCCCACTGAAAACAGATTTTCCCATGATCACAAAACCAGGGAGGCTCCTTCCCAATCCCACACCTAAACAAAAAAATAGAGAGGCAGTGAATAGAAAATTTCTTGCAAAGTGCTTGTTTTGAGAAACAGGCCAGTTCCCACCGCAGTCGCCAGCTTTAATATACAACTGTGGGAAACACAGAAGTAACTCAGCTTCACGACAAAGACAATTCTTGACAAAGCTCCTGTTCCTTCCCAGGAGGGTTATTCCCAAATAGTACAGACCATTTGGGGGGAAAAAAAAAAAACAAAACCACAAAGGGCTGGAGGGGGCTTTCATTCATTACTCCTTCTGCATTTCTGACTGCCACAGCATTCGCCCACAAAGCCACGCTGTACCAGCAGATTCCCCATCCCTGCCTGCAGCCCAGAAACTTCTCTGGTTGCCTTTTCCCCACCTTGGCCTGGTTTATCTTGTGCTTCGACACAGAGAAGTAGGTAAGAGATTAAAGAAGCGATTGCTAATTTTCATATAGGCATTTAACATCTTCTTTTCCTCTCCTTTTCTCATCCAGGCTGCAGAAAAGCCCGGGCCAACGCAGGTTGATGAGGGCTCCTGCCAGATGTCTGCAGCTTGCAGGAGGTCACGCTCATTTGTCAGTGCAGTCACGGCTCCAACCGCAGCACAGACACCGTCTGCCCCTTGAAACTGCCTGGCAAGATATAAGAGCAAATATTAAGTGTGAAAGGGCTACAAAGGGACCTCCCCAGAGCACGCAGGCACAGCCCGCTTTCCTTCTGGTGACCCTGGGTGCTCAGAAGTGGCAGGGCAGCTGCACGATGTCCATGCAGTCCCCCTTCCCTCTATACCACCCGTTGGCAAAGCTTTGGCTACGATGCTCCTCAGGAATCTGGGATCTGTACTTTTTTTTTTAATTTCCCCTCAAATCTCAGCAGTACCTGCACCCTGGGAGGCCAGCAGGGAAGCAGCATCTTTAAGACAGCCTCCCCACGCTGAAGGAGCAGCAGGGCTCCCGCTGGCACAGGCCAAGGTCATTGCTACGCATGATACACAGTGGGGTCACCCGACCAAGACGAAGCGCAAAGTCTTCAGCTTCAAGGTCTCTTGTCACACCTGCATCAGTCAGGACATATTTGTTCAGGTAATTTGAACATTTGGCCAGGAACCAGTTATTTCCTCTGTAAAGCGCAATGAGGCATCCAGAAGGGCTTAGGAAGTGCACAAGAGGACTGTAAGCCCACGTGAACCTCAATGCATGCAACAGCCACCCCAAAGCAGCCACTGCTTCCCACCTTCCCTGCCCCAATACATTTGCTGTCGATTCCTCTGGCACCAAGGACCAGTAAGAAGGTGATGACACCAAATCTCAGGGGTGGGGTTTTTCGCTGCCCAGTCAACAAACTGTCACAGAAGAACAACCCAACATCTCATGACAGGCTTGGAGCACCTGCTAGTGCAGAAACAACCCCCACCCAAGGAGACAGAGCACATGCCCCTTCCTTGTGCGCTGCCATCGCCTCCAAGTCACCAAGGATGCTACCACTCCAAAGGATACCACTGTGCTTTAATGTTGTAGAGACAATGGACTTTTACGTGGTACAACAGCAGGCTGTACGTACTATACGTATATACACACGGGGTGTAGTTAAAGCTCGTGTATTTGAACAATACCAATGTTCCAAAAAAAAAAATGCACCAAGTCTTACAACAACAAAAATGTGAACAAAATCCAAGGCCACAAGTATAGAGAGGTATGTTTTAAGGACTACAGGTCACATGGAAATAAAAAACAGCGGTGGTGCAATGCAAACTTTATCCTGAATAGAGATAAGTGGTTAAAATGCAACTTTTCATTACCTCAGGAGCAAGACAGTGTTTTACAGAGACTTAACTTCCAAACTAAAGCAAGCAAAGAGAAACAAATGTACTAGTGTGTGCCCCTTTGGTCCTCAAATTCTCCTTCCAGTTGTTGAGCTAAAAAGAGAAAGAGTTTTACTCTGAACTTCAGGCAAGAAAGATTTAAGGCTTTTCAGCTGGATACATGTACTGAATTGAAAAGTGGCAATATCTGCTCTCAGTCATTTAAGGAAAACAGATGCCATAGAGTATTTTATAAATGTGCAACACATACCTTGTCTACGCTAGCAGACAAACACTTTTATAGCACCTAACTCTGAAGAATCCAGGACAGATGATATAAAAAAAGATTTTTCCAATAGTGCTGTGAAGGTTATCAAGGTAAAGTGAGTGTAATTAAACACAGGAGGTTGCTGTTCTTGAAAGTTCTTTAGGCCCAATGGAAATTTCACCAGACATGATTTTCATTTTGCTTCCAACATGGGTTGAAGCAAGAGACAGGAATGTTGGTAAGATCAAACTTGCCAGCCCAGGAACTGCCTTTTAGGTTAGCGTACCAAACATCTTGGATTCATATTCGGCAAAGCAGATATGACTATGGGAACCTGCACTGTGGGCATCTGACACCCCGGCTGACATTTTATTGTTTAAGTTTTGCCTCCTGTGCTTAGTTTGAGAAGGGTGGTTTGCATTTGCGCCTCATGTTTTCCCAATTAAGAGTTACAAAACACCCACTAAAATTGTAACAAATATAAGAAGTTCAGCCAAGTCCAGCTGACTGAAACTTTTTGTACCAATACTGCCACATACAGATGTTGCCACATACACAGAAAAATGTAGTTTGATTCATTTTGATGGCCCTGGAAATACTTTTCTCAATTGCTCTTACGAAATAAGTTGCTGTCACTTCAGGTTACTTTGCCCTGAAATGACCTGCCATCAGGCAGGAGAGGTACAATGTGCCACGTTCAGGATTTCAGTGCCCACCTTTGGTCCAACACTTAGGAGATGCAAATCTTGAAATACTTGAAGAGAAATTAGACTAGATTTAACTTCCCAGTCTAACCCATGGAATTCCAAGAAGGAAAGCTCAAGGTATAAATAGCATTAAAAACCTCTTTGGATATCTTAGCACTTTGCAGACAGACTCTGGGGTTTTTTTCCCTCCCCTCTGTTAAAGTTTACTTAAAAACAGTAAGAAACTGACAGTTAAAGTGGTCAGACATTCTGAGGCACAGAGAAAAAGGTGCATAAAACCCTTTATATTGAGATAAGACTGCGCCCCAAATAATTTAGAAGTTAATTCCCTGCATGTTAAGAGGCTAGGAAAAGTGTGGGTTTTTTAATTTCTCAAACAAACAAAAAACCACACAAAAAAGGGAGGGTTAATACTAGCAAGAATATAAAACACCACCAGAGGTAACATCTCAAAGAGGTATAACATACATATCTAGATATTGAAACAGCCACTGCAGGACTTGTAATAAAATATAGTCGGAGATAATTCAGGACCATCCTTTTCAGCAGAGGTACAGTACTTGCAGCATAAGTGGTCCTACAAGGATCCACAGCCTTTCAATTGTTTCCTGTGCTGCTCCATATTTATTCTAACATACATAACTGTTTCATAAATATCCATTTCACTCCCAAGCCCCACTTTTCTCCTAACAGCAGTATATCCTGCATTGTGGATGGAAAAATATTTCCAAAACCCTATTCGTAGCTTATAATTCTGTGACATCAGCCTCATTGGAAATCCAGGAGGAGCCTACCTTACCGTTACATTTTTCATTTGCCATCAGAAGTCTTTTACTGCACAAAGACTATGACAACAATTCACAACGATTTAGTTTAAAAGTGAAATGTAGGAACAAGTAAGAACAGACAGTGACACCGGACAGAACAATCTCCAGAGTGCATTTAGAGATAACACAGTTTCAGCTCCTGATGAGTGTCAAGAATTCTTCACGGGTCTTTGGATCTTCCCGGAATACCCCCAACATTGTGCTGGTTACTGTTTTACTGTTCATTTTCTGTACCCCACGCATTACCATACACATATGCCTAGAAGAAATGAGAGGTGAGTCAATAAATCAGGCATACTCAAAAGAAAGAAGTAATCCCACAGAGAGAGGTGTTTCTTAGACGGTCACATTAAATTCTGGAAGTGACAAACCCTCCATATCCAGAATGGACATCTGTCAGTAGTACCTCAACTGTCCTTTATGGAAAACAGTCAAATTCCCAGGCCCCTGCCTTCTCTCCTCTGATCCTAGGAAAATCCCACCTTTCCAAGGTGCATTCTGATCATGGGAACATGCCTGTTGCTAGTCCCACACTTTGCTCTACTTGAAGTAGAAGGTGCACTGAAGCAGAGCAGGGGCGCAGCGCATCTGGGACAGCTGACCACACTGCCACTTGCCACATCTCTGCAGGGGATAAGGCAGGCCCCCACCAAAAACAGGTCCAACCCACCAAGCCATTCTGCTGAACAGGCAAGGATCACTCCTGCCCACACTCTGCCTCATAAACAAGCATGGCCCAGCTACCGCAGGCAAAGAGGCAACATGCAACAGCTCTGCAGCACGCGGCTGGAGTCACACGCAGCCCGTACGCTACCACAGAACAGCTCAGAGTAACTTACGTAGCTTCGATAACCACTCCAACTCCAGCGGGCTGTAAGGCTTCTGTGATGGCTATTGCAATTTGTTTGGTAAGGCGTTCCTGGACTGAAAGAACAACAGGGAGTTCAGACACAGTGTTAAATTTGACTAGCATCCACGCACTGCCACTATCTGGGTAGCAACACTGCATCCTCACTTCTAAGCGTGCCCATTCCCTACCACCACCACCCACACAAGTACTGCTGCTCTTAAATAAATTTTATTAGCACCAAGTCTTATCTTATGTTTTGTATCCTGGAACAGACCTTTTATTTCCTTCTTTATATTGGGAGTCATTTTGCATTACACCTTCGCAGGAATTGCATTACCATGATTTGTTATAACAGCTCTTACGTTCCCCATTATGCAGTTAGATTTTCTTGCTTCTCTATTTTCTTTCAGTTTTTATGTATTTGTTCACCAGCTTTACTGCTGCACTGTTCATTCCCTACACACAATTTCTCTTTTTAAGGAAAGGAAATGGAGATAAAAAATGAGCAAACTGAGTCTATTGTCCTGCAAAGTTTTACTTCCTGCAGTTCTAGCACCCTCTATTCACCACTCTGACACCTAATGGTCACTAAGACTTCTGTCGCCAAGAGCAGGCCAAATTTAACTGCAGGACGATGACAGCAGCTTGAGCCCAAACCAAGGCCTCAGTTCCTGCAGCTTCCTCCACTTCTCGGGGGCAGCAGGCAGGCAGCCTCACTTCATCTCTTCAGACAAGAATTCTTGAAGGCATCTCTCAAACTATCTGTAGGAGAGTTCATCTCCAGCAGCATCCAACTAGTTTAGTTATTCCTGGCATCTGTATCTTGTAGCACATTTATCCTCTGAATCACTTACTGCCTACATCTATTTTCATAGGCAGATTTTACTCCTCACTGGAAACAGGAGGGCTAAGATGACAAATGAGTAACACCTGTTCAAGAACACAGTGGTTTTCTTCACACTAAAATTTGCACAGCTATAGTCCACCTACAATTACCAGTATCCTGAGCTGGCTAGCAAAGGACTGCACACAACAAAACCAAAAATTCATCCGTTTACCTTGTAATCTTCTACTGTATATTTCCACGATCCTAATGGAGAAAGCAAAAAGACAATGTTATACTTAGTCCTATTAACCATTGTCTGATCTTCACAATTAACTTGACACTACCAAACAAGACTACTGTACAGATCTGCGTCCTTCCCGGAAATCTACATGACATCATGCTGCTGCTCAGCCCCTGGCTGGCATTGCTCAAGGACTTCCCTTAGCACATCATTGTGTTTAGTGACAGGTTCCCCCTACCTGCCACCCCAGAGACTATTTCAGGGGCAAACCTGTCTCTTCTCCTTAGAGCTTCTTGTGTTGGCTGTTACTTTTGAATTACTTGTACCACCACCCACCTGCATCACACAGTTGCAAGGGAATCCATGCCCAAAGACTCCCTGAAAGCTAATCCTTGAACTGAGGTCAGACTACCCTCCTTTTGCTTCAATCTAAACCAAATGCTGTTTTACAGACAATTCAGATATTGGGATTCCCAGAAGGCTACTGAAATTAAGCAGATGTTTTGGATTCTTGCATTTAACCACAGATTTAACCAAGAACAATAAGACAGAGTTGTTTTTATTTAGAACAGATACTCTCCACCTGTATGTCACACCATCCTTCATATTTCAGTGCAGGGATCACCTTAGTTGCTCCTCTCGAACATGACTGCAAATTTAAGCCATTTGCAGGGCAATGCAAGTGATACTACCATCATTTATAACCACAGTACTATAGCCCACACATTTAAGAAAAGTCTTGTAACTGCTCTGTAACTCAATGGGTTATTCATACCAACCTCAAATGCTTAATTACACATCAAGCAGCCACGTAAAGAAGTTGCTATAGAAAGCTTCAATACCCATCTGGTCAGACTAGACAAAAAACAGACACTGGCTGGCAGCCTGGGGCATTAGTTACAAGAAACATTTCTGACAATGAGACTTGCCTGCTGTTTTGGAGAGAGAATTATATGCAGAAACTCCCCTCCAGAAATGAAATGGTTGTGTTATAGCTATTCTAAACAAAGCAACATAATATTTAGATCAAATATATGGCTAGGAAACAAGCTGATGCTGAGATATTTTTACACTGGTATTGCATATAAGTCGTCCTATAAGCACGTTTATGTAAAAACAGTTATTTGCATGAGCTTTTTCAAGCCTGAGCTTAAAATCCAAAGAAAGTTGTTTGTTTACTGAATACAGGTCATCCACAACTACAGAAACTCACCACATTAGACTAATCCTATTACGAAAGATTAGGCCTACAGCACCAACAGCCTCACAAATCTTTGTTTGAACACTGGTTGCATTATATAGGGCACGAAAGGGAAGCACTATTTGGCCCACCAGTCTCTTCATGGTAAGCACTCAAGAGCAAGTGAGGACTGAGAAGACTTTGTTATAGAAGAATCTAATCTTTTCATTATTGCAGTGTATGGGAGTTTTACCCTAGCTGGAAAAAGAGGCAAGATTGAACCTTTCAAGCACAGCACAGGAAGCCTTGCACATATTCATGCATGTTTCTATACTGAGAATAAAAAGTAGGAAAACTGTACACTTCTAGCACCATGTTGCCACTTGCATTAAAAATCAAAGACAGTTTTGAGCTCCTTTTTACATCTGCAATTCACAGGTAACTAAAGACCACAGCAAGCACAAATCAGCTGATGCATATTTCAAATGTGATCCTTAATCCTGCATTCAAGCCCTGCAGAAATGAAACCAAGTGCTGAAGAGAGTCTCTTCAGGAAGGATGTTCACCTTCAGAAATCCAACTCAAAAAAACAAACCCTCACCACTTCAAAAGATCCAGCCACATGAGTGCCAGCCAACACACAACGCAAGCCATGAACTGCCATACAGACATCCCCAAGCATAAGCAGCTACAGAAGGCAAAGTCTTTTGCCCAGCAACTGCAGCGCTGTCAGCTCAGAACCTCATCCTATAGTTTCAGTATGGAGGAACAGCCACAGAAAGCATATACAAAAAAAATTTAAATGTTGAACTGCCCGTTTCCACCTTTTAATCAGAGCAAAGTCCACTCCTATAAGCACTGCTAGAAGACATGAAGATGGCCTCCCTGTAATATGAGTTACATTAGCACAGATGTGACCTCCAAGGGCCCTTCTACTTCCAAACCAAATTCAGTGTTGTGCAAGCAGAACACAGAGCAGAGCTGACTGACTGTAAAGCATTTTAGTGTCAAACCCTACACATTTCTTACCCACTAAGAAAACCCAGCAGGCATGCAGATTTACAAGGCTAATTCTCATTACCATTACTGGAACTACAGCAAGATTAACAGACATTATCAGGGAAAGTATAAGCAAAACCTATGTGGTCTTTCTGAACTACAGCCAATTTTTCAGATTTGTTTCTCAAAAGAGACCCTTCTACTCCAGTCCTCAGTAATCTGCTTATTGAAAGGATCTACCATCCCCTTCCTCACCAGAACTTGTTATCTCTTGATAACAAGACTCAGTGCAACAAATGATTCAAGGGCACTTACTGAGGAAAAAGCTATTTTACATAGCTAATGGATTTCTCAAGTGTATAACTGCTTTGTTTCTTAGGCTGAACCTTATCTATAAAATTTACCCCAGGGCTCTCTCAGCAGGTCTCCAGTGAAAGAAAGAAATCCCAAACTTATCTGAAGAGTCAGCTAACAGATGAAAGCTTTAGATTAAATTTCTATCCATAGAACATGTTCATTTACAGTTTGGGAGTTTTGGATTTTTGTTCTTATCGGTCAATATATGCACAAGTAGTAAATAGCTAGAGATCCCCACTGTTTTTTCTGGCCTGCCTTAGAACATGACCAAATTCTCTGTTGCTCTTGCTTCCGTGCTCCCTGCAGACACCAATGCTTTGCATGAATGTACAGAAGTGTGATGTGAATTAACAGAGAGCTCTAAGATTTATCTGTCCTCTCCACAAAAAACATAACGCTGAGGATTGGTCTAAATCCAAATCCAGGACATAAAGTGGGCTGAGCTTTAGAGGGGGGCCAGATTAGAAAGATTAGCACAGTTAGCACAGCTTGGAATCCTTTTTACAAATTAGCATCACTTTCATTACATTAACACTTACCTAGCAAGCTTGCTGAGGCCAAGTACTTGTTTGTTAGGAAGATAGCCAATATGTACCTAGACGGAGGAGAACAAGCCATTAACAGAATCAAAACCACACTTCCAAATGCATATGAAACTCATGCATAGAGAATGAGATGTGCATTTGCCCCAGAACTAACTCTGGAACAGTCCAGAAGTCCTAGCATGTGGGAGGAACATGCCACCATGCAAGCCTGAAAAATTGTGGAGCTAACGGAGGCTGTAAATGCCTGGTGAGGTCAGTGGCCTGGTGAAGAATAGGTAAGTTTTCTGAGGGGGAGAAAAGTCACAGCTCTTCAAGAGTCAAGGCTTATGTTCCAAGTCTCAGGAATGCTACAGAGTTCTACTGCATTTGGGTACAAAGAGCAGTCTATTACTCAGCACAGCGCTGTTCATCTAAAATAAACATGCTTTTCTTTCAAGACCTAAAATGGATTTAGGGAGTGGGCAGGAGAGGGACTGTACTGTACTTCCAGTGAAAGTTCTGATGGCAAGAAATACTTAGCCACCAAAATCAGGCTGCACTTCCTGATTTTTTTTTTTTTCCTGCTTTGGTAGTACCATAGATCACTGCATGATTAAGTCAACTTCCGTCCTGCTCGAATATGGATTTGCTGAACATTCATACTGAACACGTAGTTGCACTAAGTTGGAATAGGTTCTTGAGAAGAAAAGGGCTCAGATACAAAGGTAGGGGGAAGCCATTTAGCTTCTTGCTTTTAGAAAGCAACACAGACTACTGAATTCCAGGGGGGTTATATAGTTATAACGGATTATAAGCCAGCATTTGTGTCACTGTACCAGAGACTTGAAAAATGAGCCAAGATACAGTAGGGGAGTGTCAATGTAGGATTCTGTCTCAGCGCTTTGCCTAGAGGCCCCATCTCAGAACCCTGTATTGCTGTACCTGCAATTAGAGGTACCACAGTGCACCTAATTACCTGGCTAACTTGCTCATTCCTATCACTTCTGTTGGGTAATCAACCCACTGACACCTGAAAAGACACGAAACATTTCAGATAAAGAAAAAGAGACATAACTTAGAAATAAGCGTTGAATCCTGTTCCCCATAGAGTATTTTTGTGAATTTAATTTCATTTCAGATAGAACTGCAAATACAAGACCTACTGGTCAGTATTTGCAGCCTGTTTGATGTACCCAACAGGAGAATGGTTAGTCTGAGAATATTTAGAGGCATACCAAGTCATTTAGCAGACCATTATACGATCA
>VYZW01054296.1:16782-27535 GCA_013401315.1 Balaeniceps rex | reverse complement strand
AATACGCCAATATGCACACAGAGCAGAGGTATTTTTATTTATCTCATGTATGCGCAAAGATGGGTGCTAGCAGAAGTTCCACAAGTTTATTCTATCGCTGTGTTTTGTCAAACTGTCCCTTTTCTTATCATAGTAAGGTATCAGTGCTGTATGNTAATTGAGTCAGAATGTCTGACTTGGTATACAAATTCAGATTGTATCGTAGTTAAGAGTTCCTGGTTAGTCAACATTTGAGAAACATGTTTCTTGAGCCACATGCTACATTCTCATTCTGTTATGTAAAATAGACATTTTAAAGTATAAAGACGTTCTTCAAAAATTACTGGTTACTTTCACAAGAGTCCTGTGTTTGAATAGGGGTATCTTTTTGAAATTCTGAACTTACAGCATGTAGTTAATATGCTAAGTTTAAAAAAAAAAAAGTTTGTTTCTTTACACGAGCAATAAAATATTTTTTATTTGCAATTGGAAGTAAAAGACATGGAGAAGAAATCTCTTGTTTAGTAAGACTTTCCAAGTTTTGGGCGGAAGAATACTAGAGTATATCTACAGTTATTTTCAGGGCTTGTCTAACTTTGGTATTGTAGAGGTACCAAAAATAAAGGTTGCTCTTCACATTGCTGCCCTCAGTGCTTCTTTTATCACTTCATTGTATAATGAGTAATTTGGTTTCAGACACTTTTATGAAGTCTGTTACTTTGAAATATGCTACTTTTCATGGAAACACTTATCTCTGCATCACTCATTTCTTATTCCAGAAGGGTATGTATTGGACTTTCATTTGTATAATGTTGCTCATCTTCTGGATTTTTTCATTTTATTTTAGAAATTCATAATTTGTGTGTATAGTTTTTCAAAACACATCAACTACAATGCTGTAGAAAACTTAAGCAGAAAAAGAAACATAAATTTCACAACCACAATGACACTTAGAATATATGCAGAACATAATATATCTGAGGACTGTGTGATTTAATTTGAAATTATGAAATAATAACCTATATAAGAAGTTATCTTTAAATACAGGAGAAGTATTTTTCTACTCTGCTGTTTCTTCTGTGCTGTAATTCTTTGCATTTTCAATTTTTTAAAAGTTCCAGTATAAAAACTTGAACAGGGAAAGGGGTGTGTGTGGAAAGGTATGCATTTGTTTTTTCTGGCTGTTCAGTGGCCACAAAATCAGTAGAAGTGTAGAATACAAACTCAGAGGTGTTAATAAATTTCAGTGCATCCTATATAGTTTATAGTTATTTGCATAATGTTTTCTGTTAATTTGAATCTGTTGTTTCAGTTTTTGTGTGTTTTCTTTTCTTTCTTCTCACAAGTTTGGTTCAGAGTGAAACATCATACAAGAGATCCTAAACAGCAAATTGAGAAAAAGAAACTGGTAGCTTTTTGGTTAGAACATTATGCCAAGAGAGATCATGGAAAGCCCTTAACAGTGGTATTTGACATGGCTGAAACTGGAATCAGTCACATAGTAAGTATTTTTATTGTGTTCTCCTGATGGCTTTCTGAATTATTATACCTATGTCCCCAGAAAAACAGGAGTCCCTGTGCAGTCCTTGACACCTGAATAACTTAATTGTTCACATCAGTGATGTGTAGGGCTTCTTCCCGTGACATGAGCAGCTTCCAAAATCTTTTGTTACATGTTAAACTCTGTCTTGTACAGCACACTGAAAACTTGCTTTTAGTTTGGTGACTGAGCCAAAGTGACTATATATAGTAGCTGCTCACCAGCTTGGTCTGTTAGTCGTCACGGATGACAGTAGCAGAACTTAGTTTTTAAGCACCCAAGTCAATAGGCTGAGGCATCTTTTATTGTGAGTACAGTTGCTGCTGTTTCTTCAACAGCTCCGTTTTCATTGTTGTCGTCTTTTTTTGGACAAATCAGTCAGTCAAGAGTGAATGATGGAAAAATGGGGTAATGGTGAAGCATTAAAACCCTTAGATGCAGTGGCTGAGGTCTTTGATGATCTGTTCTGACAAGTCAGCATCTTCAGTTGACAATTCTGATCCTGGTCCTGGCTCTCCATCCTCCGTGCTATGTATGCTGTCCCTGTACATTTAAATTGTGTTTGTTTGTTAAGTCCCTGCATGCATCTCTCCACCCATTTAATTTGGTTGTGAAGAGAAGTTAGCTGGATGCAAAAGATCAGTTCATCAAGTAGGCATTACTTTCAGTATTCATCTTAACCAAATATAGCCCAAGTCTATCTCTTCTCTTACTAACAAAACATGCTATTATAATTATGAGGCTAATACGGTGAAGAAATCTACATGCTTGTTGCTGTGTACAGATACAGAAAAAATGAGGGTGTCTGAATTTGAACAGGTGTGATAGACTTCTGAATTGTAGGCCTGTCTATCAGACTCAAGTTTGTACTTCTTCATGAATAATATCTTCACCCCTTCTCAGTTCCTTGTCCAACCTGTCAGCTTTACTGAAGACTGCTTCCTCCAAGCTTGACCTTACATAAATGAGAGATTCCAACTTTTCATTCAGAAGAGGAGACACTTCTCTTAGCAAAAGTTTTTATGCATTTCTAGATGTTCTTTAGGACTACAAAATCAAGGAGGAGCAGCGTAGCTCAGTCACTTCTGTAAAAGTGATGATTATTCAAAAGGTTGCAATTAGAAAAGAAAATTCTAACAATTTTAAGAGTAGGATTTCAGCTTTGCCTTAGGTGTAATTGTAGAACTGAATCATTAAAGAAGCTAAGAGGAATTATACCGGTTTGGGAAACTATTCCAGAAAACTATTTCCCATTTGTACAATAACTTACAAAATTCAAAATTTCATCAATTTTAAAAGCATTTCAGAATTAAGTACTTGAAAATCCATGTTCTGGGTATTTGGAAACAAGTATTAAAAAAAAAAAAATTCCATACCAATTAGTCATATGTCAAGTCAGTAGTCTACTTTGGGAACTACTTCGAGATTTATTGTAGTTATACATAGGATTGGGTAATTCCCTGCCTGAAGAAACCTTGAGAGAATCTTTAAGTCTAGATGCTCATTGGAATTTAGCAAATTGTTCATGTACGTTACATGAAACTTAAATGTATTGAAGAACTGTTCCTGAATTGATGGTCCTAACTGCTCTTAAGTCCTGTGCCTATGTGGAAAAGTAGAAGACTTGAAGAACGTGATTTGTGGGGTTTTGAATTTTCAAAAGCTTTTATTGTCTCTACGGCCATAATATTTCATAAACTGATCCTGAAACCATTGCTGTGAAATGTTAAAATTTCCCCTACACTCCTCCCCATGGAATGTTCTTACTTTAGAAAAGCAGTAGTTGAGTATCTTTCATTTTCACTAAAGCTTTCACAAAGTACCTAAGTATCTGTTTTTACATGACCTCTGGAATTTCATAGTGTTCAAGGTCCCTCCATATTTGCTTTTGCTTCAGTGATTCTTACACACTATCTGAACCTGTTGTAACTTGGCATCCATACACCTGGATTTCTTTGAAGGATGCTAAACTGTACTGAGTTTGCAGTGTAGTAACATCAGTGTTGTAGCATGTAGGGTGGGGTTTCTTCTAGTGTGACTGAGCTAGAGATTCAGCACAGTATGGTATTTTTCCATTGGGATGCAGGAATGGTATTATCTGTCTCAGGAGGCAAACAATTGCCTTAGTACATATTCGTTGTGAACAGTTTTTCTGAGATGATGGATTTCAACCCACAAAACATACGAAGAAATACATTTGGTTCACTTGTTTACTTTAGTAAATACTTAAACTTGAGATAGGGATCTTTTGCTGAGGTCCATTGGTATTCATATGTCATATGTGTCGGCACTTCTGTGAGGACCAAAATGACAAACTGCTCCTTGTGGAGTTATATTTATAAATATATTGCAGTTGAAGACAGAATTGTCAACTGCGTGCTGTGGGTTTTACTTTTGCAGTTCTTTTTTACTTCCCTTGCTTTGAGATGGAATTTTTGATCCTAGTACTTTCTTCTTCTCAATGCTCATCAGTACACTGACTGGTTGCATGCTGTCATCTGGACTTTTTGTATATTTTCTAGAAGTTTTTTAATACACATTTTTCTCCTAAGATTGTTCTTTAGTTAGATTTAGGTATGTCTCATTAAAATCTCTTGGTTCAAAAGCTGCTCTTATTAACCAGAACTTCTGCTCGATAACATCTGGATCACTAGATTTACTTAGAACTAAGGGCACCAGGTACAATCTTTGTTTTATGTTGTCATCTTTACAATGAATCTTGAAATTCACCAGATCTGTTGTGTTTTTCTGTTGTGATCCATTTTAGGTATGAGTCTGGACATCAGCTTGCGTACAGCTTTATCTACAGTTGCTGTTAATACTAATGCAGTCTGAATGACACACTAGTACCAGTAGAATTTGATCTGGTTAATGGCATAGAATGAAGCTGCAGCTTATCTATTGGTTAAGGTCGTCTTCTGAAATTTGGAAATAAAAATGTGTTTTTCAAACTTATGTAGATTTAGGAGTGAATGTATGTTGTAGTATCTCCCTTTAGGTCTGGTTTTCTACCTATTAGTGTCTTTATAAAGAAAGCATAAATGCATACCCGTAGTTTACTGCAGGCATCTTTAAGATTTGCTTTGTAGAAGCTTGGTTAGAAGATTAGAACAATATCACCTCCTATATTTTTCCTGATCCTCAACTTTGACAAGCTAAAATGAGGATTTTTTTTTTTTTTTTGAGGGGTGGGGAGGTGGCATTTAAGTAATTTTAATGTAGATAGATGAAAGTCTACAGAGTTTTCTGTCATTCTCTTTAGCTGAGTTCAGTAGAAAGAAGTACATTTTTAGCACCCACTTTCAGGAGCAGAATCTAAGCTGATTTAGACTGCAAGATGGAGATCTTGCCTATCATTACATATTTATAGATTCACTCTAATAACTGAAAATCTCATAGATTGTCTATAGGTTAAAAAAAATCATATTTCTATAGAATAGTGAAATTTTTCTTACAAAACGCCATGCTGTCCTGTTGTTCTTACGGGAATGGCTAAAACTTGTATCTTATTCTTTCTTTTTTTGTTGGTATGGCAGGAATGCATTTAAATATAAGCAAAAAAAAAAGGGCATCTGGGCAAGATGGTTAATGATGCATTAGGACCTTGCAGCTGTGCAGGTGGACACAAGGACACAAGCTTTTGAGAAGATATTTTGACAAATAAATATGGTGTAATTCAGTTTTGCAAGGCAGGATTGGTGCTCCTACCTGTGCCTTGAAAGCTGTATATCCGTACTTCTAAAGATAATACTGGAGCCATGGTTTTATATAACAAAAATAAAGGATTGTAATAATTTCCTTGATGTGAAAAAGCAACTTGATTTGGGTTTTGTGGAGCATATCCTGAAGCGACTTCTTTCCAGTGTCTTTGAGACTCCCAGAGACTCAATCTCAGCAAGTGCTGTCCATAAGTGTCCTGTTGCTTTGTAGTTAGTACATTTATCACAGAACAGGAATATTTTTTTTTAAATGGCCGTTTGTAGCCATGTAGAGTAATTGATAAATTTTATCCTGAAAGAACTTGGATTTCTGAGGTCTTTTCCAGAGCATGCTTCATTTGTTTGTTCTGTTGCTAGGGGCATCTACTATGTCAGCTTTTATGACTGGTATGCAGCCAGGTAATTCTGATAGCTCATGCGTTGTTGCACCAGTTCAGATACCTAGAATAGATGCAGTTATTGAATGGTCTGCTGAAATCTGTACTTCTACTTCAAGACTTTCATCAAAATAATGGATCCATCCTCCTGATAACTGATAGTGCTGCTTTTGGATAGGCAGTGGAATAAAGAGCAGCATCCATGTTAATGCACAGGAGATTGTAATCATTGCTTGGAAATCTATCACTGTGTTTATGCTATTAAATGAAAGATGCTGCATTTGGTACAAGCAGTTGAGATAAATGCTTCTATTAAAGCCTACGTTCTGCCTGCTATCTAAAGATATCAAACTTTCAGTTAGTTTCTAATTACTGAAGCTACTAATAAAGCTTTCAGGTTGTGGGTAATCCTCTTATACAGGGTGGATTTGGTTGGTTTTTTGGTTTTTGTTTTTTTTTTTCCCCTGTCCGCAAATGTTGTAATAGCGTGTTTACATCACTTTAGGAGCCTGTTCCCTATAGCATTTTTACTGTTAATGACAGGCTTTGGGTCCTCCATCAGCAGTATGTTTTTTACTATTTCCGAGGGTCTCCTTCGTAGTACTTTATTGTGGTAAGGCATCCCTTACTTATCTGTACCTGTTTTATGAAATGCCTTTTTTGCCCTTTACTGTGCAGTCAGTTCTATTATACCTGGATTTTGCAATGGCGACTTGGCTGTACTATTTCTGTGTGACTGCTCATTGGATGGAAGCACCCTGAAAATGGGTGGTAAACAAGCAGCTCTTTTGAGTGCTGCTTCTGCCCACAATTTCTCTGCATTCCACAAACTAATACTGAAACGAAAAATTCTCTTAAAAGGAAAACTTATTTTATTTTTCTCTGGAAGATGCTGAGTGCAGTAGTATNGGCCGTTTCCTCTTGTCCTGTCACTTGTAACTTGGGAAAAGAGACCAACACCCACCTCACCACAACCTCCTTTCAGGTAGTTGTAGAGGGCGATAAGGTCTTCCCTCAGCCTCCTCTTCTCCAGGCTAAACAACCCCAGGTCCCTCAGCTGCTCCTCATAAGACTTGTTCTCTAGACCCTTCACCAGCTTCGTTGCCCTTCTCTGGACACGCTCCAGCACCTCAATGTCCTTCTTGTGCTGAGGGGCCCAAAACTGAACACAGTACTCAAGGTGCGGCCTCACCAGGGCCGAGTACAGGGGAAGGGTGACTTCCCTGGTCCTACTGGTCACACTATTTCTGATACAAGCCAGGATGCCATTGGCCTTCTTGGCCACCTGGGCACACTGCTGGCTCATATTCAGTCGACTGTCAATCAACACTGCCAGATCCCTCTCCGCCAAGCAGCTTTCCAGCCACTCATCCCCAAGCCTGTAGCATTGCATGGGGTTGTTGTGGCCCAAGTGCAGGACTCGGCACTTGGCCTTGTTGAACCTCATGCAATTGGTCACAGCCCATTGGTCCAGCCTGTCCAGGTCCCTGTGTAGAGCCTTCCTACCCTCAAGCAGATCAACACTTCCTCCCAGCTTAGTGTCATCCGCAAACTTGGTGAGGGTACACTCGATCCCCTTGTCCAGATCGTTGATAAAGATGTTGAACAAAACTGGCCCCAACACTGAGCCCTGGGGGACACCACTTGTGACCGGCCTCCAGCTGGATTTAACTCCATTCACCACCACCCTTTGGGCCCGGCCACCCAGCCAGTTTTTAACCCAGCAAAGAGTATGCCTGTCCAGGCCATGGGCAGCCAGTTTCTCCAGGAGAAAATATATTGAACAATATGCAAAATAAGTTGTTGAAGGGAAATTTCAGTATGTTTAGTGCTCTCCCTTCTAAGGCTTTAAGATAATCTGTCAAGCTTCTCTAGCGCTAAAGGTTTATTTTTCCTGTATCTTTCCTGTACAGCTTAAATCCTGTTGATGCTCTGCAGTAGTTTAGATACCTAACTTATTGCATTGATAATAGGTCTGTTGACTTCTTTCTTGCGTCATAAAGCAAAGTTTGACCACAATCCTGCAACAATTTAATGAAGTGAAAAGCATTGCATTGAGTTTGGATTATGTTTGTAGTATGTGTAAAATTTGAATATAGATGATTACAGTCTAAGCATCTTGTGCTATTCAGTAAATGCCTTAGCTTAACTAAGCCTGTATTTTTAATGTTTTGATTTACATTGCATTTACTCTGTGCTTTTATTTTAGGACTTGGATTTTGTTCGGTTTATTGTCAACTGTTTTACAGATTATTACCCAAACTTCCTCAGTAAGTATTGTATATTACATCTTAAGCACTGTAGACTTGTGTAATAACAGCATTTCATAATGTTGCAGGTGATGGGAGAGACTTCAAGTCTTTTTGCATGTGCTTTATGTGGTAACTATATGGAACACATGGACATTACAGACTCAGAATACTTTTGTGCTCATAAGTCAGCACAACTTTGTATTTTAAATAAACTTTACATTGATCAAAGATCAACTGGCTTTTCATGAAATAAGAATCTAAGACATGCTTTTACAGATTACTAGATGCTTATATCATTTTTTAGAACTGGATTGGCCTGTTTTTTCTTTTGCTCCTTGTTACTTGGGTAGAAGCTTTGCAAACTTGCATGACAGTTTGTATCCTTCAGGAATTTTCAAGGGACAAAGAATGAATGGCTATAGAAAACTTTAGTGAGCAATGGTTTACTCTGGACAGATTAAGCCATGTTTGCACACTTGGAAAAACCTGCATACTTGCCTGCTAATTTTTTTTTATGGGTAGGCGAACACTGAATAGTTTTTGCCAGCTCATCTTACGTGAGTTATAAACTTTATGTGAAAGTATGTCTGTGAATATTGAAATTCTGTACAGCAACTGCTTAAACTCTGAATATTAGATTTCAGCTTGGTGATCAAAGTTCAAAACTTTTGATCAAATATCAAAAACCAGATATTTTGATACTTTGATCAAATATCAAAACGAAGTGCAACGTCATGGTTTTGTTTTTTTGACGTTCAAGAGAAAAGTTTTGGGACACTTCTGAGTCAAAGTACTAACTTTTCAGATGTCTGATAAAACAAAGAAAGCTTGGAAAAAAATGTAGATTTACAAAGACACTTGCCGTTTGCTGCTTTGGGAAGAAGAGGTGCTGAATACACTTGTTAAACTTTCTTTTCCATTCAATAGTTGCTCTTCTAGGTCAGGTTGAGATCTTGCCTTTCTCCGCCTTATTTGGGGTGATTACTTATTCGTAACAGTATGTCAGAAAAGTAGTATCCCAGAGAAGTATATAAACAGTGTATAACTTAGAATTTTATTAACTGTTTTCCCAGCAAACGGCTAATGTCTTTAGTAATAGAATAAGTTTATACATGTTAAAAACAATTAAACAAAATTGCTTCTACAAGGAAGTGAACATGGAGGTTTCTAAAAATGAGTATTCACTTTTTACATGACCATTATTGTTGTGCTTCCTTTTAAACAGAGAAATACATAACACTTGGTATTCAGATTATTTCCTTTTCTTTTTGTCTTTTCAGCAAAGATAGTCATCTTTGAAATGCCATGGATAATGAATGGTGAGTTGTTGTTTGCTTTTGTTTGGTTTTGTTTTTGTTAGATCATGATAACTCTTTAAGATTAGTAGCATAAATAGGAAGCATTTTTCTGCTCTGTGCAGATACAGCTGAATGGTGGAATTTGTTAAACATGCATCTTTAGATCTGTCCATTCGTAGGTTGCATATTTTTTGTTTTTCCTTCTAGCATTTTATTTTGGATCATACTTTAAATGGAGACCGTATTCATCCTGTTATCTCTAAAGCTTGGGAGACCTTGGGAGAATAGAGAATAGGCCTATTCTTTGAAGTTTTTCAACTGTTGTCCTTTCAAAGCTAGATCTTTTCATGATTTAGCAATATTATCATCAACAAATAATGGACAATTATAACCAGCCAAAAACTAGAATACACAATTTAAGATAGGTGCCTGACACTGGACACTGACGTTACATATGTTTTGATGCGTGTACTTCAATAATTATCTTTAATTGTAATGTACAGGATAAACATGTTATTCCTGTATTTTTACCATATGACTACATGTTTTTATGCTGGTTTTATGTTTTTCTGTATATTCATGCTTTACCATCACTGAAATAATTATGGTGTTTGAAAATACTCTGTAGATCTAAACAAGTGTCCTTTAAAGCAGCAAAACATTTCAACTAGGAAGAGTGTGTATGTATCTTTCCCAGCCTCCCTCACTCATATTTGGAAATACAATTGCTTTTACCCCCTCAGTACTTCCTGGGCTAAATTCTAAGACAACAAAATTGACATTTGTTAAATCAGAGGTACTCTTTCCATGTAAGTCTATGGTCTATCTGCATTCATATATAGGGAAGTGTATGTCCATAAAATACTTTCTCTGTAAATAATATTCTTCCTTGCACTGTTTATCCCCATTGTAATAGATAATTTCAGAGCAGGTCCTGCCATATGTTATGGGATGTAGCTCACTTGTGTTCCATAAGGACTACCAGTACACTGCAAAAAAACCCTTCCTGACAACTTATTTATACCTTTTTTTTTTTTTTTTTTTTTTAAAAGCTGCTTTTAAAATCGTGAAGGGTTGGCTTGGCCCGGATGCAATAAGCATGTTAAAGTTCACGAACAAGAGTGATGTACAGGAATATATCAGTGGAGAGTATCTGCCACCTCACATGGGTGGAACTGTGAGTATATTAACATTTCGTTGTCCTTTTGTGGTAGATTGAGACGTGCCTATATAAATTGCATATGTGGGGTTGAGACTTGGCACTTCATGGATGTGAAATCTCTTGAAATTGTTCTGCCAACGATAATTTGTAAATCACATTAATATGAAGTGGGTTAACCTCATGAAAATTTAATATCTGTCAGTCTTAAGTACAGAATTTTTCTGAATCATTCATCCACTGTCAAGTCATTGGAAACCACTTAGTTTTTCAGATCTTTTAAAAAAATTCTATTTTAAGTGTCATTCTTCCTTTTACTCTTCCCTCCCCCGCCTGATAAATTAGAGATTATGTGTTGGTTTATGAAGCAAGTTCTGTGAAGAGAAAATAGGTTTCATGGCACTCTGAGAATTCCGCCCCCCCCCCCAC
>VYZW01054296.1:1500-16750 GCA_013401315.1 Balaeniceps rex | reverse complement strand
TCCAAAGCTATGATTCAGTAAAGACAATCATTTTTTTTTTGCAATTTTGCAATTATTTTTCCTTTGTCTCTATGGCTGCATTTTAGGACATGGCTATAGAAGATTCTTTTTTAAGAGTATATTAGAGCTCCAAAGAGTATGCTACAATCTGGTATCGCTTTGACAGAACCTGGATCCTATTCTAGTGCAATCTAAATAGTAAAACATCACAAGCATCTTGTACAACAGGTTTCATTTTTCACAAAGCTAGTAAATCAGTTTGCATAATCTTCATAATCGCATTTACAGAAAGAGGATGTTTTCCCTTTAAAATTTTTATAGACCATTTAGGGTAATGGAATAAACCCAGTGTTGAAGAGTTATTTTTACTTGTTCTTTTCCATTTTTTTTTTTTCCCCTGAAGTGTTTTTGGAGTTATGGCAGTAGCAATATGGAGAAAAGGAAGACAGGAAGACTGCTTCAGCAATAGTAGGAGAGGCCATGTTCCTTTGTATATAAACTCAAGGTAGATTTCCGGTAGCCAGAATATATGATACTTATTTTGGGAACATAAAAACTAAGGTACCTTGGTTTTTTATTTGACTGAAAGTAGCAGCCTTTAAAAAGTGCTTTGGCACGAGACTCTTGAAGAAAAGATAACCTCTTTCTCCATGGAAGATTGCTGCCCAAGCTCCCCAGCCTCATGTAAGAACTTTCTCATCTTAGAGAAAGCTGAAATTGCTGAACCTTAGGAGCGGGCATTGAGGAAAGGGCTGATGATGTCTGGATTGGCTTCAGTAACTATTTGAATGGGGTATAGCAGTGGTTCTGGGCCTAGCTCCCACAATGTTGTCCTGTTGTTGCAATAGAGGGGAAAGTTCTTTTCCTCCTTTTTAGAGCTGAGTATCTCCTGTCTGCTTTTTAGACCATCTTACCTGATAGCTAATTACGTCTCTTTAAAGAAAGAAGCTTGTGGCTTTGCTGAATATCCTCCTGAACTATCTGGTTGAATGCAAAATCTTAGAGTTCCCCTTTATCCTGCCTTGGTCCTGCAAGGTCTCATTGCCAGTAGTGATTATTGACCAAGTTGGCTTCATGTTGCCTGCCTTCTAAGAGTATTAACAAGTTCCAGAATCATGGAGGCAGCTTATCCAAACCATTTGTCTGTGGTAGTAAGTTGCAGTGACAGAAATAAACTGGTAGAGTAGGAGTAAACTTGTTTGACAGGACTCAAAGGGTTTTGACAATTTCAGGAAAAATAGCTACATCTCTTCATATTAAAAGGCCTGTATTTTGAACCAGCAGATGTTTTGTCTAACTGCTGAGTCTCTTTGGTATTTAGCCACTTGAATGGGTGTTTTGAACTTTTAACCTCAGAACTGTCTGCATCTGGAAGCAGTTAGCAAATACTCGGACTCCAAAATCGTGCTCCGGATCCTCCTTCCAAAGATTTCTTCAGTGCATACAGTAAAGCAGGATTTTGCATCTCTCTGACAGCAAGGAGTTTTTTCAACCAGAAGACAGACAACTTACTGACCTTTTCTCAGAATTTAACTTTTCTTGATGTGGTTCTTTTCTTGACTCCTCTTGAAGCAACTAGAGTCTCTGAAGACAGAGTACATTCACCAGTATTAGTGTTGTCAGGCTTGTTGTTTTTTTAAGGCAGTATCTCACTTATGCAAATTAATTCCCTCCACTGNGTTTGTTTGTTGTTTTTTTTTTCCCCCCTCCTTCCAATTCTCTTTCTGTTGTCTCTGATTTCCACACATTTAGGAACAGATCATCATATTTGCAACTAGCATAATGCAGGTGAAGAGCACAGCATATCTGTTCAGCCTATGTACTCAATGCAGTAGCCATAAGTAGACTCTCATCCTCTTTCTGCTGTGTCCCCCATCTTGAAAGAGCCAGGTCTTGCCAATTGTAAACAACTAGCGGAGCAGGTCGTTTGGCTTTAGTTACTTTAGGGAGATACAGAGAACGTAAGTGTAGTGGAATCTAGGTATCCAAGAAGAGTGTTAGAGACTAGTTTGGGAATTAAGAAAAAAATCCGTTTTGGAAATAGAATTAATAATGTTGAGCTTGGAGTCAGTGATTACTTTGCTTAATCAAGGGAACTGTTCTCTGTCTCCATCAGAAGCTTCAAACTTGAATATCTCAGTCAAGTTATCTTGTATCAAGTTATCAAGTATGTAAGTATGTGTTGTTTTTACTGTGGCTCAGGGTTGCTCAAAGGATGAATCTGAGGCTTTCCTTAGCATGAAAATCCTTCGATCAAGGATTTTCTGTCAGCCAGCTGTGAAAGGAGGAAAATAACTTGCTTGGTTTTAAACAACTAGTGGACAAAGGCATCTGCAGAGTATCGAAAGTATTAAAACTAATTATGGAAAACAGAAGCTTCAATTTTGCAGGACTTCAGAATATAAACTTAACAGAAGTTCCATCAGTGTCTGTTGGCTGTGGCTGTTACCATACTGCTAATCAAGATGGGTTGCATACCATGTACCTGGCTTTGAGTGGTTCTTGTCCACACTACACAGATGTCCCTCTCTTTATAGCAGGTTTGTCTTGGACAACTTGTTGGAATTGCCCAAAACAGATTTAGGAGCAAGCTAAAGGAGTCTGGAAAATTAGGTTTAGGTGCTCAAAAGACACTCGCTAATCATTTTCGTTATTAATAAATGTATGCCGAGTCATTGTTTTCCTGGATTCCCAATCTGTTTTATCCCACATTCTACCGGTTCCAGCTGTTGATATTAATGGTGCAACAGGCCAGTTCTTAAGGCATACATATTTCTCGCTGACCAGGGAGATTTGTTGCCTCTTCAATAACATTTTGTGCAAGACTGATGTACATACAGTGTACACATTGATACAAGACATGTACATGCAGTAGGGTTTTAGTTTGTGTATTTGCCCAGTTTTCCTTTGTCAGAGATGGGCAATTCATCCTTGTAAATCCAAGATTCCCTCTACTGGTGCCAGTTTTGAACAATATGTGTACTAGAATGCTGTGCTCTTCACCTGTGTATCTGAATTGATAGCCCATAGGTTGTTTCCTTGGAAGGACCTTTTATAGGTCAGTGGTATGAAGTTAAGACATCACTGGGCATTTTACATGTGATTTCGTGGCCACTGTGTACATGTAATCTTAGAAAATATCACTACCATGATTAAGATATCTCTACCACAATTGCCAAACATAGTAGTGTAAAGTCTCTACATCTGCTATAAAAGAAAGACATATCAAGCATTGAATAAACCTGTCTTGTTTACCTGTCTGAGGTTTTAACCCTGTTAGTAGATAAGCCCATGCCACTGAAACTTATGGACTGTGATTGGGAAGTGTGGTACTTTGAGTTGTCCCAGTGATGAGATTCTGTTCAGCTGCTGAAGCTGTCCAACATCGTGGATTAATATGGCCAAGTGAAATATGCAGCAAAATTAGCGTCTCTTTATTAAGGTCACTTTGTCATATGCCCTTCATCATATGCTGGAAGGGAGTGAAAAGGCATTTTATCAGTTTAGTAAGAGTAAGCTGGCTATTTCTGCCTTGTATTTGCAAATGGAGGATGTCAATAGTCTGGAAGCCTACTGTAATGTTTCTGACAGTCTGGAGTCTTTTCTAATAGTGAATTAGTCTATTACTGATACTTAAAGCTTTTCCTTTAGGCCCTTAATAGGTTATTGTTTGAGCCAGTGGATACCTGTTTAATTCACCTACAGGTCTGTGACTGTTGCTTCAGCCTGAAGAGTAGAAGAGATTTAGGCCTTGATTATAGATTAGCAGGAAGTATGCTGTTTTGTTTGGGGTTTCTTTGAATGGCCTACCTAAGGTTTTTCCTTCCCCTGCCCTGCCCCCAGCATGACATTATTCTTTGTTTTGAGAAGATATACTTGCTTATGGAGAACTCTCTTGAAACACTTTTTTTAAACTCCCTGCTGGTAGCATAGTTTGGGAACTGTGGGTACGGCTGCCTCACAGGAGTCAAAGCTATGTTATTTTCCTCCTTCACTGGAAAAGCTGATAAACTGATTCAGTTTACTTGGGGTTTAAAACTGTTTGAAAATGCAGTAGGAACAGAGACCCCTGTTTCTCTTCTGTTAGAAACAGTGTTTAATAGACTATTTCAGTTGGAAGGGACCTACAATGATCATCTAGTTCAACTGCCTGAGCAATTCAGGGCTGACCAAAAGTAAAGCATGTTATTAAGGGCACTGTCCAAATGCCTCTTAAACACTGACAGGCTTGGAGCATCAACCATCTCTCTAGGAAGCCTTTTTCAGTGTTTGACTACACTCTTGGTAAAGAAATGTTTCATAATGTCGAGTCTGAGCCTCCCCTGACTGACGCAGCTTTGAGCAATTCCCACGAGCCCTGACACTGGATACCAGGGAGAAGAGATCAGCACCTCCCTCTCCACTTCCCTTCCTCAGGAAGCTGTAGAGAGTGATGAGGTTGCCCCTCAGCCTCCTTTTCTCCAAACTAGACAAACACAAAGTCCTTAGCTGCTCTTCGCAGGATATCCCTTCCAGCCCTTTCACCAGCTTTGTTGCCCTCCTTTGGACACATTCAAGGACCTTCACATTCTTCTTAAATGGTGGGGCCCAGAACTGCACACAGTACTCAAGGTGAGGCTGCACCAGCGCTGAATACAGCAGGATAATCACCTCTTTTGACCTGCTGGTCATGCTGTGTTTGATGCACCCCAAGGATGCGGTTTGCCCTCTTGGCTGCCAGGGCACACTGCTGACTCACGTTGAGCCTGCTGTCAGCCAGCGCCCCCAGATCCCTTTCTGCAGGGCTGCTCTCCAGCCACTCCTCTCCCAATTTAGACTTGTGCCTGGCGTGACTCCACCCCAGGTGCAGAATCTGGCATTTGGACTTGTTAAATTTCATCCCATTAATCATTGCCCAGTGCTCCAATCTAGATCCCTCTGCAAGGCATCTTGTCCCTCAAGAGAGTCAACAGCACCTCCCAGTTTGGTATCATCAGCAAACTTGCTAATGGTGCATTCGACTCCTCCTTTTATTACATAAGATGTAGTAAAACTATTTTGAGAATGTTAAGAGTATTTCTAGCTAGCAAAACCTGTTTTTTACTGATCTTCCAATAGAAAAGATACCTTTACTGTAGAAGCATAGAGAACTTAAGTATGCTGCTTCTACATTACTGGGGTGTCTTGAATATGGTCTTTAAATTGATTTGGTATTCCAAAGACTGAGGTCTGAGTTGCAGGATATGTTAAAGGTCCACACACTAGGTTAAACCTGAGGCATTGTTTGGGGTTGTTTTGTGGTTATGTTTTTGGTTTGGCTTTTAAACTGTGGCTATTATGAAACAACGAACAACTGAAGTTTTTCATCACTTTGGGGATGTTCTTTAGAAATAGCTCTCACAGGTTTTAAACCACGTTTCCTAGAATTAAGAACAAAACTTCAGCATTCAGACTCTGAATGCTGATCCTCAATAAACCAGATTCTACAGTTCTGCTGTGACTAAACAGCAACAGTAGTTAGAATTTAGTGGCTTCATTAGGTGACTGTATTTATTTGTCTATTACTGATGATAAAATAAAAACACAGGGGTCCAACTTAAAATGGATAAACAAAACATACAAGTCATGTGAAACAAAAAAAATTTAATTGATAGTATTTCCATTTAAAAAAAAACTAGAGAAGGCACTTCTCATCCTCCTAAATAACTGGTACTTTAAAAATCTCCTTATGTTTTAGGATTCTTTCAAGTACAGTTATCCTCCACTGGTCGATGATGATTTTCAAACTCCTTTATGTGAAAATGGACCCATTACTTGTGAAGATGAGCATGAAAGTAAAGAAGAAATAGATGCGGACACCAAGGAGACTGGGGAACTGAATGAAGAACAAAACCTTAATCAGAAAAAGGTATCTAATTCTGAAGGTTGAGGCAAGACTAGTTAAATGGTTACAAAGTGGGACAGGAGGCTATCGTGATTTTCGCTGGGATGGAGTTCATTTTCTTCCTAGTAGCTGGCATAGTGCTGTGTTTTGGATTTAGTATGAGAATAATGCTGATAACACACTGATGTTTTAGCTGTTGCTAAGAGTGCTTACACTAGTCAAGGACTTTTTCAGCTTCCCATGCTCTACCAGGTGCACAAGAAGCTGGGAGGGGGCACAGCCAAGACAGCTGACCCAAACTGACCAAAGTGGTATTCCATACCATATGACATCATGCTCAGTATATAAACTGGGGGGAGTTGGCCGTGGCGCAGCAATCGCTGCTCAGGGACTGGCTGGGCATCGGTCGGTGGGTCGTGGTTGGTTGCATCACTTGTTTTTCCTGGGTTTTGTTTCTCTCTCTTGTTGTTCTCCTTTTCCTTACAATTATTATTTTATTTAATTTATTAAACTGTTCTTATCTGAACCCGCAAGTTTTCTTACTTTTGCCCTTCTGATTCTCTCCCCCGTCCCACTGCGGGGGGGAGGGTAAGTGAATGGCTATGTGATGCTTGGTTGCTGACTGGGGATAAAACCACAACAGAGGCATATAATTTTTGTTTCTTGTCAGGCTTTTACTTTGTGTGTTGATTTTTTTTTTTTTTAAATTTTTTTTCTCCCCTGCAGTTTGACAAAAGAACCCAGTAAAACGGGAAATTACACTTGCAGTTGCAACCTTGCTTCTTAGTCTGTTAAGAGCAGTTTCGTGCTTCTGAATGAGTAAAAAATGTACTGAATATTTAGTGTATCTCTGGAATATAGTGAATTGTATAGTAAAATTTAAAAGGTTCCTGTGTTTTGTTTTCAAAGGTTATGTCTTCCTAGTTGGTTTATAAAAACTCCATATAAAAGTTTTCATTTAGTCTCCAGAGAAATTGTGTCCTTAATCCATCAGTCCTGTTTTACAATATAATCTTCCTGCAGTGGTGTTTATCCAGAAATATAAAGGCATTGTTTTACACAAGTCCACATGAAGTGATATTTAGGAATATGCAATGATAGTCAGTGGGGATATCTCTCTTGAAAATAGTAGGAAAAATCTGAAATTAACCACTTTAAAGTCATATTTAATTTTGATATGAATTCATTTTGAGTATGAATTGCAAAACTTCTGTTTAATGGAGTAGAATACTTTAGTATTACACTTTCAGTTTCATTTACTGTTTTAAGTTTTTGTCAGAATAATTTGAAACACACAGCTCACTTTATGTAGTCCAGCTGTTCTTTGCAACTTGGCCAGCTATTCAGAAAAAGATAATTTGACCTTAAGGTCAAAAGGAAGCATTACATAGCCATGGTGACTTCCTGACCGTGAGACTCAATAGCATCTTCTGGTTGTAGCAAGGCTCTGATTCTCAAATATGGAAACATGGAGAATACCTGTTCAGTGTGTGAGCTGGCTTTGGTGCTTAAATAGTCTCAGTGTTTTTTTGGTTTTAATTTGCTTGGCTGACTTCAGCTTTCTACTTAAGGTGTTTTTACTTTTTTTCACTCTTCAAAAAAATGATCTGGTTCATGGTATTTTTTATACGGTGTAATCAAGCTGCTACTCAATCTTTTCAATGAACTAAGATTGACGTTTATGCTCATCATGTATCAGTTAATCTTAAGGCATGTTTAAGGCCTTGCCTTTAATGTACTTGTAAAATTTCAGACCATATCTCATTGTTCTTGGTACTGTTTCTGTAAAAAGTAATTATTGTTTTGTTTCAACTCACTATTCTTCTGTTCACATATTTAAGAATAATACTTGCTATTTCTTCCACAGCAAGGACACCATTGTTTGCCACTTCAATGTTATGTTCTTTTCCAAAATGTGTCTTTCAGAAAGACTCCCTTATTGGCTTGGAATGGTTGGCATTTCTTATTTCTAAGTTAATTATTTATTACTTGACTGTGTCTAAATATAAAGATTCACATATTTTTTTAATATGGCCAGCTTCCAAACAGATTTCAAGTGATCTGTGAGATATCAATGTCTTCATTATTTACTGCACTACCAGTCTTTATATGCAGACTCTTGTCATCACTAAGAATTCATCTGACTTATTTTATGTATGTATGCCTCCTCTTATTCCATAGAATGGAATTCCACAGAGTAGAGGGAGCCATAAGGGATAAACTTGGGTAGTAAGTGCCTGTCCTGTAGATACCTCCACCATCAATGTGTGCTGTAGTAATATTTTTCTCTGGTAATTTTAGTTAGATTTATGTAGAATAAAGCCCAACACATGACTAGTGCAGTGTATTTACACACTAAACTTTTACTATAACTGTAATTATTAAAAAAAAAAAAAAATTGAAATTCCTCTGTGGTTTCTTTATATGAAACCTATTTTCTATAAAATTTTGTATTCCTTTCATTCCTATACTTTAAATTTATATAAACTGAATTCTCTTCATGTCTTCTCTCTGTATTTTAAGTGGAATAAAAACAAGGCTAAGCAAACTGTTCAGCTAGCTGATCTTGAGTCATGATGTCACTAATTCTTCCAGTCTTCTGTATTCCCCCCCACCCCCTGCCCCATTTTGCACTTAATTCCAGAGTTCTTAATTTTTTCATAAGATGTCCAGGCCTGCTGACATGTATTAATGTAATAGAGGAAAACCCTCAGAACCTAAGATATATGCAGTTTTGGATGCACCAATGCAATCAGCATTGTTTCTTTTAAGTTCTCCAATACTTCAGAGTTCATCTAAAAGCAGTGAAGACATGTTTAGTAACTCTGCAATACAATAAAGCGTGGAATTGTTATTGTGTTTTCTGTTCAGTGTTGCAGTGATTGTATTGGGGTGTCTTTTAATTGGAAAGATTTGCAGTGGAAGAATAACATCAGTGCTTTAAATATTTGAAGTACTACAACTTAACGTGTCTGGAGTTTTCAAAAATAACCAACTTGGGCATCAGGAAAATACATGGAAAAAAGCAAAGCATAAGTTTTGTTTCATGCATGTTTAATAGATTATGTAACTTCTATAACAAATCATTTTATTCAGTGAACTTCAAGCAGCTTCAGAGAATGAATACATATTAAGCTTGGTCTGTAATATATAAATTGTTGAAATAAACCTCCTCATATTCTTTGAAATACCTGCATGATTCTGTTAACATGTATAACCCAGGTTTCTAGTTAATCATTATAACTATCATTTTTACTCAGATGAATTCTATAGAACAAATTTCCAAATCAGAGGAAACTGACAAAACAGAGATCAAACCAAAAAATACAAAGAAAGCATTAACCACTTTTAAAGGACCTTTATTACATATCAGGTAATAATAATTTTCTTTAATTTTTTTTACGATGTGCCTTGGACACTTGAGTACTGAACTAGTTGGTTTTCAAAATAAACTATTTTTTCAGACTATTAGAGGAAAACAAGTTAGAAACATCCTTTTAAGAATGATTTTTACAAAGCTCAAAAGATTTTTTTTTTTTTTCTGGTTTTACATGTTTTTAGTGAATCTTTTGGTGTTACCATTGGCGTGCTTTTTGTACTAATTAGTAGGTGTAGATTTCATAGAATCGTAGAAGCAGTTCATGGTTTCATTTATATTGAGAAACTGTGTCTGTCATTGGTTTTAATTAAACTGTGCTTATCTGTAATGAGAGCAGTGGTTTGACATTGATTGTATTGGCTTAAGAAAAAACAGTTTACTTAGCTTTCACTGTTAAATCTTGCTTAAATTCTTTTGACTTAAGATGGTGTGAATGTCTACACTAGTAGTTTGCACCAATTAAATTTAATGAATGGGTCCAATTTATTTTGTGTGGGAAGTGCTCTGTATAAATGACATATCTGCTCAGAAGATTTTTGTCATCCAAGATGCTTACATCTTGCAGTTAATCTGCTTTTTATCATTAAACTGGGGAAAAAACCAAAACAATTAGCCAATATCACTTTTTGTTTTCACTGCCTTTCAGGTTAAGATGCTTGTTTAGAAATCGATTTAGATGTTAACTTTTATTTTCACTTCCAGTTTGCTATTAGATGAATGAAGAAAATATCTAATTTATAGGTAATTCCTTAGCTAATTTTGTAACTGCTGTACTGAATTAGTTTTGGAATGAATTTGAATAATGACATGCTCATTAGCATCAAAAAATATTTTTTGTGTGTCAAATTTTGCTGGTTTTGAAATGAAAATTATAGTCCTTTGTGCAAAAACCTCCTCTGTATAGACTTAGTTTCTTGTATGGCAGGACAAAGGCATAGACTGCAGAATTGTGATTTTAAAAGAATGTTTAAAATTTTCTGTCCCTATGACGAAAGCAGCTGTGTTCTTCCAGCCATTTCTTAAAAAAACCAACCAAACAACACAAAAAACCCCCAAACCCCCCAAAAAAACAACAAACCAAACCAAACAAAAAAAAAACCCACAAAACCAACAAAAAACACAACAACCAAACAACAAAAAAATTGCTAAACAAAAAAACCCAACACCCAAGCGCACATGCACACACACACACCCCCCTGACACACACACACCCCTGACACACACAAACACCCAACCTGTACCTTTTTTCTCTTAAAATAATTCAAGTTCTACCATTGGAATAGAAATGTTGCGAGTTGATGTAAATTACATGAAAGAGTAAACTTAGTCAAGTATAGAGGTGGTAATATTTGTAGTCTTGCTGTCATGGAAAATAAAATACTGGTGTCTCCATTGTCTTTGCTGGGTTTTTGGTTTTTTGGGGGGGGCGGAGGGGTTTGTTTGGGTTTTTTGGGTTTTTTGTTTTTTTTTAAGCAAACTCTTGTGAGTATGCACAGTTGTTGCTCTTTATTAATAATCTAACTCTGTAGAAGCTAGGACTAGTTTTTGTTTCCCTGGAATCTTTCTCAGGACACTGAACTGAAATTTATTGAACTGATAATTATTGAACTGATAATATATGGTGCCATTTATAACTAGTCACAGGCACCTATCTTAGAGACTGTAAGCTCTGCCAGTGTGATTAGCTTGTATCCTTGCTGATACCAGCATTGCCCTGTGAAGGGAGCAGCCTACAACCTGACCGGGAAACTGAGCCAGAGCAGCTCTGGCACCATGAAATCGCCAAGAACCAGCAGCCTTTCTGTGCCTCTCTAACTGCTGCTGCAGAAGACACTGAGGCCTCCTTGGACCCCCCGCAGGGATATTCTTTGCCTGTCGCTGCTTAGTACTTGTTGGCTCTGGTGTATGACCAAAGCTGGGTACTTGTGCTCTTCTGTTTCTCGTATTTGTAGTCGTACTCACTAGTCATCTGTCTCTTCATGGTTTAGACTATGATTGCGTTTGCCTTGTATACCTTACTATGAAAGACTGGTTTTTACTGGCCTTCTTCCTCAATAAATGAATATATTTGGTAAGACGAAAAGCAGCACTGTCTGGCAGAAGTGTAGCTCATGGTGTATTTTGAGAAGAGAATTTCTAGTACAAGCTGAAATCGTTACCCCACACACATAGAGTAAAGAAAGTAGTGTTTCTGTAAAAATTAAAAAGTTTGGGTGTTCATTTAAAATAAAACATACCACTGCTCCCAACACTATGGAACTGGTTGATTTCCCAGACAACAGGCATACAGCAGTGGCCCCATTTCTTTCTTTCTTTCCCCGCCCCCACCCCTTGGTCAATTGCCACAGTTGGTGGTAGAACAAGAAAGATCAGGCTCTGGTGGAACATACCTTTCCTTGAGCTCTTTTTGTGGCTTGTTTTGATGCTAGTTAATGCTTTCCTGTGTCATTTATGGTTCATCTTGCAATTGCTGTAACACACAGCTGCAATAGCACAGTATTAAGATAACCAAAATACTTTGTAACTACAATCCTTCCTTTCCCTACTGATGTTGGTAATTTAAATTGAGAATTTGGGAACAAGAGAAAAAAAACTGAGAAGGGGATACAGTTACCCTATTAATCTGTTTTAAACCCATCAGTTTCTTGCTTTCTCCCTCATTAGCACACTTCCCCACCAAAAAGAAAAAAAATTTCTTGTCATGTGAACTGTCTAATGTATTGTAAAACATGGCACCCCCCCACACACAGTCACCGTTGGACTCTTCTCCTAGCATGGGTGTTCGGGCTTGCCCTACAGCACCAAGGATTTTTTTTCTCAGCTAATATACTGCTTTGTTTAAGTGAGAAGAGGAGGAAGGATTGGTACTGTAAAAAGGAGGTCTTTTGAGGAGGAGATCAAACTAACATAAAATTGGTATTCTAAAAAGGGGAGAAGGGAAAAAAACCACATTTTTTGAAAAAGGCTTTCTGTCAAAAGAATGTGCAGTTCTGTAGTACTGTGTAGTATGGCAGTTCTTTACGTTCTCCTAATGTGACATATTGAAAGAAAACAGTTTTTCACCTGTTACTTGAGTTTCCTCTCAACTTGTAGTATATGAGCATGCCCTACTTTTTGCCTAGTTCATTTGAATGCTTATTCCAAAATGAGTTATGTTAGTTTGATATGGTTTAAAAGATTTCATGCATGACTCTCCTAATTGCACAAGAATATTAAAAACAAGCAATAATTTTATTTATGCATGTGTCACCAGAAGTATGTGAAGACTGACTCATGAGCACAAGTGAATTTAGCTGTTAGTGGTTGAAATGACTGCCACTCACAGATACCTGCCTGCTCCTCTTATGTGTGTACTATACCCATTACAAGGATAGATGTATGAAGTGGAAGTTATTCCCTGTCTGTGACACCTTATACTCTTTAATTTTAGCATAAATTAAAAGTAATGATGGTTTCCCTTAACATACTGCTCTAAGATGCAGTGGCTGAAGTGACTTTATATATCCGTTGGCTATTCCTGCTGTTGCAGATGGTCATGCTCTGCCAGATGGACAAGGGCAGTAATCAGCTGAGGCAGCTGGGTCCACTTGTGGTCGTGAGTCAACCCTGATCTTCACTACAGAATTGCTGCATTTTGTTTTCACAGCTTTTTTAATAAAAAAACTGTTTATAGTGACTGTAACTGCAGGGTTGAAAGTATTTTATTTTCTTGTAGGTGTGGTCAGGTTTTTTTCTATGATATGTTGTAAACATAATTTGAATAAACTAATTCTTTTTAAATTTCTTATTAGCCCAGCAGAAGAACTATATTTTGGCTCCAAAGAAACTGGAGAGAAAAAATGTTTGATAGTCCTCACAAATGTCACTAAAAACATAGTGGCTTTTAAGGTAAGTATTTTATGTGTGGCCTGGTTTACTTTACTAAATGCGTAACTTTTTCTTGTTTTGGGTAAGGAGGAAGAAATATCATTAAACCCACTTTTCAGTCTAAATGTTTTATTCTGTTGTGGTGTTTGAAGCAGATCAAATAAATCTTCTAGCTGAATTTGTGCCTATTATGTGCCACCCAAGAGGGGATAATCAGTAATATAAATCTTTGGTGCTCTGACTGAAAAAGAGCTATGGGGATGGTTAGTTCTTTAGTGAGAGTCTAATACTTCCCAAAAAGAGAGTCTTGAACATTGAAAAGTGATGTCTTTTTTAAATCTTGGCTGGGAACAAGTTAGTAATGCTCCAAAATGATGCAGCTCCGTCTGTAAATGTCACCACCAAAGGTATAAATGCAGGCATGTTTGCTTCAGAAATACTGAGTTAACTTGCATCTTGATTTGGTTTTCCACCACAGCTTTTGTGTTCTCTGCAAACACAAATAACTAAAGTTTCTATACTTTCATATTAAGAATTTTAACAGATATTCTGCTTGATATTCTTGGCTCTTTGTATGTATGTATATAAGAGAGAAAAATAGTATATGCCAAAAAAGGTAGAACTGGTTGAGAGAGAGGAAAAAGTGAAATACCAGTGGCTGATTACTCCTACAAAATAAAGTATTTTAGAGACTGTATGTATTTCCATGTCTTAATCATTTAAGCTTTGGGGGATTTTATGTATTACAGAATGAGGGAGGTTATGAAACAATCATAGTCTGTGCATGCATTTACTATATGCTTGCTTGGTATTTTTTTGTTTATAGGTGAGAACAACTGCTCCTGAAAAGTACAGAGTTAAACCCAGTAACAGCAGCTGTGAACCTGGCACATCACTGGATATAATAGTCTCTCTTCATGGTGGTAAGTAAAATCTTATAATAGAATTTTTAAGAAGTCTGGACAAGTTTTATTAACAGCCTGACTGCTCTAGATACTAACCTTTGTATGTGCTTGCTGGGGTGTAAGGCTGACTGACACCCGTGTCTACTTGTCTGTTGTATGAGAGTGTTACTCTTTGTAAAAAAACATGGATGTCAGACAGCATTTGAGTAACTGCCCGTACTGATTTACTACTCCACTTAGGCATAAGCTGCTGTTGTCTGCAGCCCATTCTGTTTCTTGTCTTTAAAAAAAAAAAAAGTCAAGTCACAGTGGCAGCTGTCTTACATGTGCTCTATTACAGTGGGAGTTTATCTGCAGTAAATCAGTTTCCTGAATTGTTGCAAGGACAGGTGAATTTTCTGGAGAATGCATTCTTTACAAAATTCTGGGTTGTCCCTGAATCGCTCAGGTGAAACTAGTTCTATTAAAATGAAACTGTAGAATTTTGGGGAAATTGTGATCAAAATTGTTGAGCTTAAGAGAATGATTTCATTGGTTTCATTTCCAGTGAGTCAGTGTCCAATGTCTTGTAATGAACAAGCTCTCATTTTAAACCACTTTTATTCAAAAATGCTTCTATACACCTCGTAATGCTGTCATTTTATCCAAGCACACTTCTGCTTTTTTTTTTTTCTTTGAGGGCAGGTTTTGCAGCTTCTCTGCAGGATCGTTTCCTTATAATGGCAGCAGAAATGGACCAGTCCTCTGGAGCAGGTGTACCAGAACTGACTCAGTTTTGGAAAGAAGTCCCTAGGACCAAAGTGATGGAACATAGGTGAGGTTATGGTTTTCTGTTGACAGGGGGTTTTTTAGCCACTATCATTTAGCTGATTTATAGTACTTGCATTTCATAATCAGTGAAGGATTCTCCAAACCCAATTGTGTGCTTACTGACTGAAGTATATTGCTGAGGCTTCCACTCTAACTGATTAGAGGTGTTTTTAATGCATAAAATGTTACGGTGTTCTGTACATGCTTTTCTTTTTATCGTTGTTGTTCTTGTGCTGATTAAGAGTTAAGTGGAAGAAATGTGAATGGCTGTGATANTCTGCTTTTTTTTTTTTCTTTGAGGGCAGGTTTTGCAGCTTCTCTGCAGGATCGTTTCCTTATAATGGCAGCAGAAATGGACCAGTCCTCTGGAGCAGGTGTACCAGAACTGACTCAGTTTTGGAAAGAAGTCCCTAGGACCAAAGTGAT
>VYZW01054295.1:21829-34021 GCA_013401315.1 Balaeniceps rex | reverse complement strand
AAAGCATTTGACACTGTCCTGCACAACATCCTTGTCTCTTAAACGGAGAGACAGGGATTTGACGGGTGGACTACTTGGTGGATAAGGCATTGGCTGGATGGTTACACTCAAAGAATTGGGGTCAATGGTTCAATGACCAGGTGGAGACCAGTGACAAGTAGCGTTCCTCAGGAGTCCGTATTGGGACCGGTATTATTTAACATCTTTGTTGGGGACATGGACAGTGGGATTGAGTGCACCCTCAGCAAGTTTGCGGATCACACCAAGCTGAGTGGTGCGGTTGATACTCTGGCAGGAAGTGATGCCATCCAGAGGGACCTTGACAGGCTTGAGAGGTGGGCCTGTGCGAACCTCATGAGGTTCAACAAGGCCAAGTCCTGCACCTGGGTTGGGGCAACCCAAAACATAAACACAGGCTGGGCGATGAGTGGATTGAGAGGAGCCCTGTGGAGAAGGACTTGGGGATACTGGTGGATGAAAAACTGAATACGAGCCGGCAATGTGTGCTTGCAGCCCAGAAAGCCAGTTGCATCCTGGGCTGCATCAAAAGAAGCGTGGCCAGCAGGTCAAGGGAGGTGATTCTCCCGCTCTACTCCGCTCTTGTGAGACCCCACCTGGAGTACTGCGTTCAGCTCTGGGGCCCCCAGCATAAGAAAGACAGGGCACCTGCTCAAGCAGGTCCAGAGGAGGGCCATGAAGATGATCAGGGGGCTGGAGCACCTCCTGTATGAGGACAGGCTGTGAGAGTTGGGTTTTTGGCCTAGAGAAGAGAAGGCTCCAGAGAGATCTTACAGCAGCTTTCCAGTACTTAAAGGGGGCCTACAAGAAAACTGGGGAGGGACTCTTTATCAGGGATTGTAGTGACGGGATGAGGGGTAACAGTTTTAAACTGAAAGAGGGTAGATTTAGATTAGGTATTAGGAAGAAATTGTTTACTGTGAGGGTAGCGAGGCATAGGAACAGGTAGTCCCAAGAAGTCATGGATGCCCCATCCCTGGAAGTGTTCAAGGCCAGGTTGGATGGGGCTTTGAGCAACCTGGTCTAGTGGAAGGTGTCCCTGCCCATGGCAGGGGGGTTGGAACGAGATGATCTTTAAGGTCCCTTCCAGCCCAAACTATTCTATGATTCAATGACAAAGTCTAACCTAGACAAAAATTCTTACCTCAGAAGAGGCTGATCACTGGTGACAGCTCGAATAGGACCAAGAGGCAACTTTCTTGGGGCTTGCTGCATTTTTAGGCTCTGTTAAACTGTTCTAATGATGCAAATACAGCAAATGTCTTCCTTATTCCACAGGCCATCAGGAGGAAAAGAAAAAGTTCCAGCACTTAAAAGGATGCTCTCCTTTCATCACAATGATCGCTGTATAGATCTATCATTCAGTCAGTAAGGAATTAACATATTATTATTATAGCAATATGCATATTTATTGGAAAAAAAATCTTTAAGTGCTACCTGTCTTAGTTTGCTACACATTTTATAGGAGCACTCAGCCTGTTGGGCACTATCTCAAGGGAGAATGTTCCAACACATCTTTTCCCCGTATTCTCCTCTCTGACTGGCAACACAACAGCACTAAAAATGGGTAATTTACAAGATGGAGGTGTGGAAAAGGTCTCACATTCCTGGAGACAAAGCATTTCACCTGCCTGAAATGCTCTAAGACTTACCACGTTTCTTTAAAGAAAATTAAGGTTGTTTTACCATTTGGTTCTATTTTCAGACTTGAGGGGAACCTCAGTGTATTTTTAACAGCACACATAAGGAAAAGTTTGGGCTTTTTTCTTCCTTTTTTTTTTTTAAATCCATAGCAGCTGGCACTCCTGCATGAACCAAGTTTGCTCACCTCTGCGAACATCCCAGAACTGCAGCATGATTTCTTCAAGTAGAAACAGCCACCTCTGGCCAGGTCCCAGCTCAGCAGCAGAAGCTGATGCACAGCAGAGCAGTGAAGGAAAGCCATAAACCAGCCCCACTCTCCTCCCCTCCTCACAGCCCTCGCAGCTCCTCAGCACTCAATTCATTCACGCTGAAACTGGAAAAGCCCCCCCAATATCTAAACTGAAATGCAGCGTGGCAGCTCTGCTCAGGCCTGACAGGGACATGGACAGGCTCCACGCCAGGAACACAGCATCTGAGAGAGTCTGTGGGATAGAGACCCACGATAAACCCAACATCTCTCTCAAAAGACAAAGGCACCCTTGTTCAGTCATTTTGTCACACAGCTCCCTGTTTAAAAACTGTGCTGGTTTAGAGACATGCACCTTCTCCTTATCCAAATATGAACACAGCTACATTAACCCAGACAGTCGACAGCTATTGGCTTTTGCCCATTTTAAAACACTAGTAGTAACTTTTAATAAAATGATGTTCAACAAGACAAAAAATATCTGTTAAAATCGCATCATTTTCCTAGTTGCACTGTGCTAGTAACGGCATACACGAATCACAACACATGGCACAAATCTGCAGCATCGCCCTTTTACAAAGTCAATCCAGAGCAAACTTCCATTTGGAGGTTAATTTTACAATTTATACCCACTCTTTCCCATTTTGTTTTTAAGAGGGTTGTTTCAAGATTGCACATAAATTCAGCACTTCTAAAGCAAACCAAACAAACAAAAAAAATCACTTAAACATTTCTTTGAAAGACTGTATTAAACAAAAAGATTACACAGGATAAGGAAAATCAGAAAAAGAACAATACAACAGGCGTTGAGGCCAGAAGGTGATCTAGCCCAAGAAACACTGAAATACGTCTGTTTTGTAGCAAAACTTCCCTCAAAATGAAAGTACCAATGAATTCCAGACTGTACTCACATTTTTACCTTTTTCATAGTAAACATTACACTTACTTAGAAGGGCACTGCTATATTACAGTTTCTTAAAAACAATAAAAAGGTAGCTAGTAAAAATTTAGACCATCAGCAGGATCTGGTATAGTACAAGATCAAAACAAGACAATAGATTTGTGTAACTTACTGAAAACTCTTTATGCTCCTCCTATAAAAAAATATTGTCCTTGGCTTTGAAAAAACACCAAGATCAAAGGTTTGACTAATAGTCAAAGTATGCAAATGGCATACTAATCAAAGTCCCTAATCCAAAAGGCTTATTGGCTCAAAATAGACTTTTGGTGTGATTCCAATTTAATTTCACCATACCTGAAATGCCCAGAACATACATGTATTATATTTAAACATATCCATTTAGAGTGATTGCCATTCTAGCTCACATCAAAATGCGATATTGGCAGTTGCCAGAACAAATGATGCCATCCTGCTCTTCGCTGAGGTCATCAGCCAGGCTAGTTCCTCTGTTTTTTTTTCCTCAGTGCAGATTAAACACATGCAGAAATCAGCACAACAGGGGGTTTAAACCCACATCTTCAGGGAAATTCGAACAAGTCATCACACTTGCGAAGCAAAGGAAGTGCCAGAATCATCATCCCCCCTGCTCTTTGAGGAATCCTATACAAGATATGAAAACCACAGCATAAGGTGCCATGCGCTTTGAAAACAAGCAAGCAGCAAACCTGAGGGCAGCAGGCAAAAGCAGGTCCCAGCTCAGGTTCTGGTCCACTGCCTCACCCCCCGCAAGATGGCTGCAAGAGGTTTCGGGTGGACAGGACGTAATTCCACACGCAAGTCAAAAGGGGAGGGAAGATGGTTTGTTTTTAGGTGATTTCACAAGCCCCGATTAGCAGATCATATACAAATGCAAACAGTTAATATTCACAGAGCAACCTCTTGTACCTAAATATTACAATAGATTTAACATCATTAATAAATATATAAACGAACACGTTAATCTCACAGACAGACAAAACATGTTTCAAAGGTCAGCACTGACTGACATATCTAGGCTGTTTGGTCATTGTTTAAAGCACTGAAGAATTATACACAGAATTATACACAGATAATAATGTGAATGTTAAGAACAGGCTCACAAAATACAAACTTAAGCTTGGTTTAACGTTTCTGAAGAGGCTCTGAACTGGCCCAAGAAGCTGTTCTGAATGGCCTTCAAATGAAGGCCCTTGCAGCCATTGCATATTTAAGAATAGAAGAAACTCCTTTACACCGTACGTATCTCGGCACTTTATCCAGATTAGCTGCAAAGCAGGTATTCCCCAGGGACCAGCACACACAGGTAAGCGGATCTGTCCCAAAAGATGCTGCTCTACATTTCATACAATCTCACACTGAAAGAGGAGATCATCTAGTCAGTGCTTAAAAGCCTTGGTCTGGAAGGCGGAGACCTTGGTGCTCACTCCTAGCCTGGCACAGACTTCTGTCATTTCAAACGAGGCCCTTTATCTCTCCGTCTCAGTTCACCTGCCTCTGAAAAGCAGAGGCAGTAATTCCCTGTCTCGCAGTACTGTTCTGAGGCTTAATTTCGTAAGGTGTTTTTGAAGAGTCTCAGAAAAGGCACTATAAAAGTGCAGCTACTGTAATGTCAGAAACACGGACAGAGGTGTGCTTCCCACAAGCCTTTCCCGAGATACTGATGTGCAAATCTAGAAGAGATGAGGACTCGCACTTGGCCACACTTCAGCAGTCCCATCACAGCAGCTTTGTTTTCTCCCATAGCATTGAACAAGCTTCACATTTCCAGGTCTCGACAGAATTACTGGGCTGCCCCATTTCGCAGACTGTCTCCAGTCTCCATTTGTTCTAATGGGCCAAATTCGGGATGTGTGACCGGGGACTTCCTTTGGCCTCGAAGCGTGTGCGCATTCAACATCTCCAGCAGCAAGTCATACACTGGGACCACATTCTTACACTTCATGCTCAGGAGATGCTCCATTCCCTTATTACTGTGAAGGAGAGCAGAAAATAAGTCAGTGATCTGGGTCTGACAACGCAGAGAAGGAAAACATGCTCATAGCTTCAAGAGAGCCCTTTTTTTATTAGGAGTTAAGAGGATTTAGTTGCTGTAGTCCCTGAGATCACTTACCACTATCAACAGTAACAACATCCCAATATTTTAAAGCTGAGAGTTTTATTATTTAGAGAACCAAGATTTGTTTTACACCACACAAACTGACTTCAGAAAATAATGCAGATGTACCGACCCTATTGAAATCAAAGGGAAAACCTCTTTGGTGCTGTAAACGTGGGAGGCCCACACACTGCAGCTTTATACAAAAGGGGAATTTACAATGTGTAGGTCTAGTGACTACTTATCTCTCCTGCCTGGTTGAGTAGGAAGACCAAACTACCCTGCTAACTTCAAGCAGTTTGTTCCCTCTCTGCATCTCCAGCGTCAGATCTTGCAGATGGCTACAGGCTTTAAAAGTAATTTTTTTGTTATGCAGTAAGATGCAAAGACACCTCATTAGCTTGAACACTCTGTGGCTGTATCATGATTTGGACTGACAGGAGATGGCTATCGCCATTGCAGTTGCACATACATACGCTTCAGATGCACTCAAGGTTTTGGGGTCGAAATCTGAGCGCGCTTGCTCAACACCAAATTTATCACAGTGGAAATAGCAGCAGAGCCAGCACAGCTGACCTGGTGGATAGGACTGGGAGGAGAAATTGGGTTCTGCTACAATTCAAGAGTTATAAATATGTTAATGGCAAAGAAGAAATTGCAGCCTCCCTCCTACACCCAGCTCTTGAGAGTCCTGCATCATTTGGTAATCAAGGCTGAGAGCATCAGTTATTTCCAGAATAAAGTATAATTGACTGACCACTGCTAAGCAACGTAAAGGAGACAGGTCACAACAAGTAGCCTCCAGACTTCAGCTGAGGCCGGCACAGCACAAAAACTCTTGTTTTAATAAGAAAATAGAAAAATTTTGCAAAGATTCACAACATTTATTCACACCATGCCAGAACAAGAGCTCCTGCGATGCGGTGATGCCCTGTCACACCACAGTGGGCAACCCAGGTGACTGCAGTGCCTCAGAGCCGTCAGTCAGGTTCAGCTCTGGCTGGTGCTGTAGCTTCTGTAGTGCCAGCTCTCAAAATCACCCCCCGTTCACAAACTGGCTGTTAAAAGCTGCCTTTCAGCACAGTCAGGTCCCTGCTGCTGCCACCCGCTCTCCCAGGAAGCTTGTTGCAAAGGTGGCTGTCCCTCTTCCAGTGTCCCTAAACAGTCAGATATCCCCATGTCTCCTTTGCATCCTCCAGCCTGGACCCAGGACCGTCTTCCCTGGACACACTATCCAAAGCCAAGAAGACAGCTTTGTGAATAGCTGGTCTCTGGGTAATAATTTAAAATTACAAACAGCCTGAAAATTAAAGTATCTGTTTGTAGGGCCCTGCATTTGAGTCTGCTGTACTGCAAGCAAAGATGAGCAGCTCAAGGAGGTCCAGGAACTGGCAGGGAGCAGGGGAGCTGCTTCCCATGGAGAAAGCAGGAGCGTGGCATCGCTGTAGCACAAGTCACTTGGCAAAAATGCTGTGGTTCTGAATAAAAGACAACAGATTTGGCATGGAACAAACATGGCACCCAAAGTACACTTTGCTCCAGCAAAGCCCACACTGCAGATCAGTTTCGAAAGAGACTTTTATTTTTGACGGAAGAGTTTTGGTGGCTGGGTGGGGTTTTTTTTGAAAGGCTGAATTTGTGTTATTATTGTTAAACATTTCAGGCAGATACATAATGAACAATTTAATGTAATACAGTTAAGACACCATTTTAATATCAACACAACATTTTTGAGTGCCGGCAAGCACTTGAATATATTGCTGGTTTAGTTGTGCTAGGAAGGAAAGCATTACAATGAACAGAGATGAAGAGCAGTACCAGGATTCCCTCAGGAGTGCTCTGGAGTTCAAGCCTTGCTTTGTTGCTGTAATAAACAAACACTAACACCTTACGTGTTACACACATTCTGTAAAATTTACCTTGCGTGTCTGACGTGAGAGAGGAGCATCAACAAATTGGCCAGACGAGTTGTCTGCTGCTGCGAGGGGATTCCGCTCTTTGCAATAACCCACACCAAAGCATCTGTGACTACATTAAGCAGGTGATGCAGCTTCCTGTTGCTTTCAGGTTCTTCTGCTGACAAGGGAAACATGCCTAACCAGAGAAAAGCAATACTCCTGCTCATGAGGAAGAAAAAAAAGCTACGACTGTGGCTTTTTTCTGATGTAATATTTCAACAGGATTAGAGAAGATACATTTCCTGACACCCCCCCTCAAGACTGTACAAATGATTCTCCATGTGCCACACCATGCTCCAACTTACATTCCTTTGCCAAAATTTGGCAGCCACATCATTTGCAAACTGAGTAACTCTCCCAAATCCTCCCAAGACAACATGTTGAACATAGACCCTCCAGTCCAGAGAATGGACATGCTCTCCATTCTCCAGGGGCTTTTCCTTTGAATCACTCTGTACCTTGTAGTTTAGTAACTATTATGAATTATAGCATTATGCTTGCTGTAATACCTTCTTGCTGAAAAAAAACTTTTTTCTCTGAGTATATCCCAGGGAGGGAGGAGGACATGGTGAGAGACACTGCTCATAGACCCAGCCTGCCATGGTCTCCCTGCAGCTCACTAAGGGTGCCATTAATACAGCACTCGCCTACAGTGAGAAACCTTAAAAGTCAGCAAAAGCAGAAAAAGGGGATTGGGGCTATGGAGAAGGAAGAGAAGAAATCACCACTAGGAAGGTCTGGAAACACACAATAACATTATTGATAGAGCAGAAGAGACCTGGGGGAAAAAAAATCCTCCCAAAGATAGATACAGAAGGACAGAGTTCCAGAACCCCTTGAAAATTAGGAGTAAAAGATTAACTTTGACAAGAAAGGAGAGTAGGGAGAGGTGAAAGGAGAGATTTTTTGAGAGGTGAGGCTTTGAAGAAAATATGGTTGATGAACATGGTTTTTTGTTGGTTTTTTTGGTTGGTTGGTTGTGGTTGTGGGATTTTTAAGAAAAAAAGAACAGCTTTTGTTATCTTTTGAAATAAATAAGTGGGCTAACAGCTGGACTATTCCCCTTCGGAACTGGGCTGAGAACTACGCAGCAGCTCCTTGCTGAAAACAGTAGATGTAAATAGTTAGATGATATTTTGTTGTTGGGGTTTTTTTGACAACATTAATTACAACATGTTTTGGGGAATAAAATTATTTTTCTGCAGACTACCCTAGACTAGCAAACATACTCCTATTTGCCTTCTGTAAAAGGCTGCAAAGCAAAGCTCCTATCCTGAAATTCATCTTGCAGAACTGTTGAGTACTTTCAATCATTTCTACCAATTAATTACCATTAAATAGGAAAATTGAAGCCCAATTAATCATCACTCAGTTGAGTAACTAGTTTTACTAGAATTAAGAATTAAGGACAGGTTTGCAGAGCTGTACAGCAATGTTACACGTGACCAGGATCCACAGAGATATGAGCAAAAGTTCTCATTGAAAAGAACGTACCCACAGCCCGGGCCATGAGCCCCACCTTGTGAGAAGCTTTCAGATTTTGGGTCTTCCATGCAGTTCTTACAACAGGACATAGACCCTAAATCCAGCAAATTATACAGTTTAGAAGTTTCTTGAGCAAAAATCCTTACAAACCGATGGTTAGAAGTCCTTTCCTATTGTTCTCTTTCAACAGCTTTATCTCATTTGATATTTCTGCCATTTTTAGAGGCTGATTTCCCAGCAACCCTCGAAATAAAAAGTATAATTTGGTGAGCGTCAGAGTCAACTGCATACTCACTGGAATTGAGGAGGATCATTGCCTTGACACACAGATACTCCTTGTGCTGCAGTTTCAGCTCTCGGAACCTTGAGGTCATGGCCAGGAGCATATCAAAGATCTCCAAAATTCCCTCTACGCATTTCCCCTCGTCCCTATGGAAACACATTTAAAATGTTACCGAAAAAGTAGAATTAAGGAACTCTGACTCAGCCAGATAAAAGTCAAAGCACAAAGGAGGCTGCAAAAGGCCTATCCATCTCATCTTTGGGAGAATTCAAAAGGTTCTATCATTAAATCGAAATTGAAAATTGCACTGGTATAAAAGGTCAGCACCTCTAAGAAACTGATTTTCTCTTTAAAGTGCATGCAAGATTGACTGCAGGTAAGTATGATCATATTTCTGTAAGAGGCTTTATCCTCACAGCCAGTACAATTCTGGATAATCAGTTTGAAACTCCGTAGTGGAGGGCACAGTACCATCTTGAATCATTTTCCAGATTTATTTCGCAAGGAGTTAATACCACAACCGGTGACATCACTATTTGTACCTGACAGAGGCCTCAGGACTCGGTGAATAACAGACCCCCTAAAATAAATTTCTTAGAATAATAAGACATTTTTAAAGAATAAAACCAACCTCTACCTCCATCCCCCAGCACCTTTTTATCTGAAGGTGTTTAAATGTAAATAGATTTGGGGGGTTTTGGTGCTTTTGTGGTTTGGTTATTTTTATGTTTGCAAGTATTTACTGACTGCAACTTTCTCCATTTTGGATATTAGAAACAGTCCCATTTTCTGATCTGAAAAAGCCCCCAAACAGCCCTAAGCCATTCCAATGGGTTTAAAATTAAGCAGCAGCAAATGTTAAACCACTGAAGTTACTGTTCCAGTTTTTTGGGGTTTTGTTTTGGTTTGTTTTTTTTTTACATGTACTGGACTAAAAAAGCAATTAAGCTCTACAACAGAGTATTCAAAGGGTTGCTTCTTATACTATCTGGACTATGAGATTTTTTTTTTTTTCTCTGTAGTGTTTTTAAGATGAGACAGACTTAAGCACAGCAGTGCAGAAGAATGAAAGAACTTTACTGGATCCCAAGTGGAAAGTGCTGAGCCTTTAGGCTGCGAGGCAGGCACAGGCAGATCACACTAACGAGGTGCAGCAAGTTCTGCCTGCAGAAAGGCAGCTGACTGAGTATTGCCCAGTTTCCCATGTTCCTCACAGCAAAGGAGAATTTTAAGCTTGGAGAAGGACAGGCAGCTGCCAGTTTCAAAACGAAGACACAAGCATCAGAGAAGTACTTGTCTACAAAGATTCTGTAGGAAATGTATCTGAAGTTCAGCTGAGATGAGAACAACAACAGACCAGTTTCATATATGCATGTCTTAAAAAAATAAAATTACAGCATGCCCAGATGCTTGCTATCTCCCACTTTGCTGTGTCTTGTGGAGATGAAGGAATGAATCAAATAAGCTCACTCTATTCAGCACATATGAGCTCCCAAGGAACTAAACGTATCATACATTTTCAGCAATTTCTTATCATTGCATTGAACAACACAGTGTGTCCTTGCATTGAATTTTATATGAGCAAATAATAATTTATTTCATATCTTTTATAAATTAAATTTATTTCTCTTACTAACCCATTTTGCTTTCTGTATCTACAATGATGATTATTATTGAGCTCAAGCCACAGAACTGGTACAGATCTGAATTTCCCCAGGTTGAAAAGGCTAAGAGATGTTTTAAGCCTACCCAAGAGAGTAGATTGTTTCCCTGACTTTTTACCAATGTGAAGCCCAGGTCAAATCCTTCTAAGCTCCTGTAGAAAAACATCCTTACTAATCCATATTCTTCCCTGCTGGTACATGATGTTATGGAGAAATCATTTTCAAACTTGCGAACACCCTGCTTTAGCTTGGAAAAATACTCCCAGTATTAAACAGCAAGCTAGGTTTTTTAAAATCCCTTTCGGCTAGTGCTGCAATGTTCATTATTATAGCTATCTGTGAAGTCTGCAGTAGTGGCAGGAAGAAAAACAGGTAGAAAAGCTACTTAAAATAATTAATATGGCCTGACACTTTGTCTACTTTTTTTGAGGGATGTGGGGAAAAATTGACAATGTAGTGCATTGTGTTGATGTGTCTACAGTTTCAGCATCTAGAGACCCAGACCAAAAGGAACAAAAACAACAGAAGATATGAAAAGTACAGAGAAACTTCACACTGTGATGTGCTACAGGAGTTCAGGAATTTTCAAGTTCAACAATACTGTTTATGCTCAGCATTCCTTAAGCCCCTATGAGGATTTGGAACCTCAAGACATCATTGTTACAAATACAATTTTATTGTTAGATAAAATATTAATAGCACCTCCCATATTTAATCCTCTTCCTCCTACTATTCACCTCACCTCCAAACATGCTAATATGAAGCGTTCTCAAGAAATTTATTTCTCTTACCTGTCTAACACAAGGTCTGGTGCAAAAATCAGTTTTCCAGGATGGTCAATTGATCTCCACATCAAACCAACCATTAAAACTTCCATCCAGCAGCTCTCCAAGAGTCTTACTTGGTCATAGAGGCTGAGATCAATGAAGCCTAAAATGATGAAAATAGCATAAAATAAATCAACCTGTTTATTTCTCTGTTTTGATAAAGACGACTGAGTATATGAGAAACAAAAAGAAACAGAAAGAATTATGGGTTGTGAAGAAAGCCAGAATGACATCAGAAGTGCTGTGCTGCCATCCCAAATAGGAACATGAATATTTGTTATTATCATTGTCAAATCTTCCACAAAACATTTGAAATAAATGTTCAAGTGCAATTACTCCCATACAGCTGGTGAAACTCAAGTGACTGCAGAGGACCTGCCCTATCCTTGGCCCTCTCTCTAGATGATGGTCCCACAGCCTCCCAAGAGGCACCAGGGATTCACTTGGGAATCTTTTTTGTCCGAGATTACTGCATTGCACTGCAGAGGACTCCTAAGAAAATAGTCTATTCTTTCCCCAGAATGCATATGGTTATCACTTGCAGGGTTATTTTTTTAAATCTCACAAGACAGACATGTTTCTGAGTTTGTTGGGTAACTATGAAAGAACCCACATATTGGTGCCTCTGTGTTATCATCCCCTTTGTAAATGACATGTGTTGACCTCAGCCCATCCTTTTCCTGCCACCCCCTTCCCCAAAATTGCGATAAACCAGAAAAAAAAAAAAACAAGGGCAGTTGGTGAAGGGAATAGTGGCCCCATTGCCTCCATTTCCACAATGCTCANGTGTCCCCATTGCCTCCATTCACAGCATCCTAGAAGCAAGAACAGAATTAATGCGATTGTGCATAAGCTTGTTCCAGCGTTTAGTTGTCTCCAGAAGTTATAGCAAGGCGTCAGATAGCACTGCAACACAGCCAGAAGGGAGAGACGGTTGTTGCCCTCCCTTTCCCTTCCCCTGCAAAAAAGACTGGGGAAAAAAAGATGCATAGAAGCCAAATAAAGAGAAATAAAATTAACACATATGCAAA
>VYZW01054295.1:0-14432 GCA_013401315.1 Balaeniceps rex | reverse complement strand
TATTTCAGGGTAGAGAATGATACATTGATGGTAAAAGCATTGAATAAAATAAACGAAAGCAAGATTGAAATTCTTACCAGGAATTTTTTTGGCCCAACCGATCATGTGAACCAGCTCTTTGTCTGCCAGTTTTGTCAGGGACATCATCATGGAGGCCTCCGTGAATGGTTTGCTGGGACGACTCACCAACACGTTGGGAGGCTCCGCTTCAAGTAGGGTTAAAACAAACTGCTCCGGACTCACTGTGCTGAGCAGGATCTCTTTTACGCGGGTTGCTGTCTCATTGTATTTCTTAGCTTTGCCAATGCAATGCACCTGATCTTCTGAATTACGATGGCGACGCAGGATCCGATATCCACAACGTTCTCTTCTTGAGCCTGACATGAGAGGCACATGATTGTGTTGAAGTATTTTTCTCTCAGTGTTGCATTATGTAAATCCAAGTGTTTGGGGAGAAGGGGAAAAACCCTTTAATATTGGATGTTCTAATATTGAACATCAAATTTCAGAATTTCTAGAGCATTCAGCATTGACTTAACTTTGTTTCCACTGACTTCAGCTGAGGCTTTTGTTTATTCGACTGAACAAAAAATAACGTTAAAAAATGTTTATTTTTGAACTTCAGTTAACTCACTTTAAAAGTCCATGGGAAAATTCCCATTGACATCAAAAAGAGATAAATCAGGTCTTTAAATGCAAATAAAGATAGGTGTTTGTAAATCCTGTTTTTAAATTCTCTTTTAGATGTAAACTGGGGGAAGAAAAGACTTCTGAAAGTCTGGGCCATGATACAGAGTAAATACCTCACCCAGAAGCACAGCTGGTGTTCAGCTAGGGACTTACTGAGGGGCAACCCATTTTCTCCCCACATCCCATTAAGCCAGCAGGAGTTTCTCCAAAGTGAATTCAGATACCTACAACTAGAAGGAGCAAGCCCCCTGTTCGGAGTTCTGCATGCAGAATGCTATTTCTGCTGCAAAGAGCTGTCCTTTAAATTCCTGGAACTAAGTTATTGTTCATTCTGACACCACCACACACTCTTCAATTCTCTGTCAGTGTTATTGGTGGGACCACTTCTTGCATAGCTGCCATGGAAAGAGTCTAAAAGCGTCTCCAAAAACATGGTATGGGGATTTGTTAAAACATTCAGCCATGGATTTTACTTCCGTCACCCCTTCAGCATATTCTATAACAAGGACTATGTTTACGGACTTACAAATAATTCTTGGCAGTAACTAATGTGCAAGACTGTACCATATTAACAATCAGGATATTGAAAAATATTAAGTTACTGAAGAGATCCTTAGACCGGACTCCTCCAGCACTTAACATTTCTAATATCACAGCTAAATTGTCCTCTAAATCTTTTAGAAGTTAATTTTTCGTGCTGGTCATCAATACTTTTACTGACATACGATACTCAAAGGTTGAATTTTCATAGATATGAAAATGGCTGTGCTAACATAAATCTATACCAGACCAACATTTATTATTGCATACATAGAGACCATGGAGTCTTAAGGCACAATAAGTCGTCTCATTTGGTTTCAGTCCCACAACAAATCTGACAAAAGCATCCTTTCTGCTACTGCTACTATCTTGACATTACTATATTTATGAAGTCTTTTTGGTGTGTTGCCTAAAGATTCTTGCCCTGGTCACAGACTCTGGTTCTTCTTCATTAGGGTATGTGATTAAAGGCTTCATAAAGTGCGTGAAGACAAAGAAGCAAAGGAACGATGAAGATGGAAGAATCCCAAGAACCTAATCAGTGACAACAAGCACGCTGACTAGGCTACTCTCAGGGCTATCAAAGGAGAATGATCAGCCTGTGGTCTGGGCATGACACCCAGCAGATAAGTCAACAGGAAAGGCTTTTCAGTTCACCTGGAGGGCCCAGGCATTCCAANGAGAGAGAGAGAGAGAGAGAGAGAGTTTGTGCACAAGGTACCTGGAAGAACAGAGGATCCAGGGGCCAGCTACTGGATAACATTGACTTTCTAAAGCCAGTTACTGGAGGGATCCATAGCACATGTGTGTTTCTGTGACCATTTGCATGGAAGAAGGTCTGAGTACCAGCAACTGGGGTGAGGCTGCAGACCCAGAGACCATCAGCTGGAGAGATACAGGGATCCACAGACCAACTATTTGACAGACTGAGTGTCTAAACCCAGCTGGAAGGATCCATATTGTGTAAATGCATATATCTTCCACTGCTTGTGTTCACATGAGTGCTATATTTTCTGCCTGTGCTGATCTGTGTGGCTGACTGTGGATACAGGTATTGTGTGTGTATGTGCCTAATAACAATACACACTCAGACTTGCTACTGGACCTGGGGACATGGCAATGTGGCAGTTTCCCTTCTGTCAAGCTACTGGATTCAGCAATTTCTACCATTCTTCATCCATATCCATCAGAATTATATAGACCATCAGTTGTCTAAATTCCAACCAAGCAATGCAATTCTGGCCCTGGGTTTCAGTTAGCAAAGAGGTACAAACATAAGTCAAATTAAAAATAAAGGGAGTAGGGGCACAAAAAAATAATTTCAGATGCTGTTGACAAGGCTTTGTCTTGCTAAATAAGATGTTGGGTGAATGCAGACTCTTAGTGGTGGAGGTTCCTCAGATGAGGTGGGTTTTCAGGTCAGAGTCCTGTCTTGTCTTGAGCAGCTATCAAGCAGCATTTGAGTCAACCCGTGAGAAGGGTGAGATGCAAAGGCCTATTGGGTACAACCTGAAGGCACTGAAAAGACTGGATAAGGACTAACAAAGTCTGCCAGGACTTTAAGGATGTGGAACTTTCAACTCCACATTGCTATCATCCTCACTTGCAGCCTGTTCAGTAAACCACCTCAGATGTAAAAGAGAACAGGATGACCATTAAAGAATCTCTCAGTATTGGAGAACACCCGCTATCTGGAAACACAAGAGACTGGAGAATACAAATAGGCAAAGCTGATTCAATGAACAGTTCTCAAGCATGGAGGAATCCAAGTGGAACAAGGCATTTGGAACTGGAAGCATTATCAGCTGGAAGTCCAGCTTAAAGTCAGCACCATTTTGGGCAAGGATGGTTTTGCATCCTTAAAAGGAATATGGGTAGGATGAAATGGGTTGAGTACTGACAGGAGATTTGCACAAATAATGGATTGAAGGAAAACAGTCAACGATTTGCAGAACCAAATGCTTAGCCGAATGACATCTAGCTAGAAGTTGCCAGAGCAGCTGAACAGCAGTTAGGGAAAGATAACATACCAGCAGAGACAATCAGAGCTGGAGACCTTATCTTATGGTAGATTCATGAAATCAGACTTGATGATACCCAAAAATAGGTTTTCTGCAGAACTACACAAGTCACAGAGCAATTTCTTCAACCACCTGTCTGGGCAAATCCTTTTCTTCCTGAGGGAGTCAAAGGACAGTGAGGCATAGACTAATTTCTACAAAGACACTTGGATGATGTAGTGAACTCTGTGCTGAGCCTCATTTTGGACTAATGCACAAAGGTCAAGAGGAAAATCTTAAAGTGCTTTGTCAGCTTCAGAAAAACATTAGAATGGCACAGTGGGCTGCAGACTGTTCTGAAGTCATGTCACGCACAGAAAGTATGTAAATATTTTCCACCAGGGAATACAAAGAGGAAAGGTCGACAGTGAGCTAAGCAACTGGAACAAAAGTACAACTGGAGACAGATGAGGAAATGCCTAGGTATCAGGGTGGTCTACCTACAGAGGTCTCCATGGCTCTGATTTCCATACGAATGTGCATGGTAGAAACCATAACCACCAGGAGAGAACTGAACTAAAGCAAGAAGCAACATCTCACATTGTTTCCACTATTTAGAAAGCTGAAGCACATTGAACATGAGCATCTTGAAGGACAGAACAAAAAAAATAGCGCTGAGGGACTAAAAGCCATAGGGAGATGCAGGACAGAGGAGACATTTTCTTGGGCTATCAAAAAATACCAACTGCTCCATGACATGCACAGTTTTTATTCTCCAGTACCTGGTGGAGCTGTGAAGCCCCAGAAAAGAAGACACACGAACAGTGGTCTTTTAATTAAACACATGGAAAAGTTGTTCAGTTAGGGACCGTATCTAAAATGATAAAGTCAGAAAAACTACTGGTTTAAGAGGGAGCTGGGGAGAGGAGGAGATGCCTGATGACACAATGAGGAAGAAATTCCAGTAGTTTGGACACACCTACCAGAAGCAACATGTGGTCAAGCAAGCACTTGCAACCAGCTCATTGACCCTAGTTCAGTTCCTGGCACTGAAGTGAACCAAGTGCACTCTTGTGCGACCCCACATCCTCTGATCAGCTGTCCTCACCTCTGTTATACTGTCACCCAGACTTCTCGGTGGCACAGAAAATATCAGGCCTTTGGTGTCAAGACCCAAGTTATCCTTTCAAATTTACTGTTGTAAAGTTTTTTAAATAACATTTTCTAGCCTATGAAAAATATAAACACACAGGTACGTAACCAGGTACTTTAATGAAGATCAAAGAAATCAGTAAAATTTTAAAAAAATATTAAAAAATAGTAGTCTAGCATCCTGTCTAATTGATACAATCTTGTACAGTTTTCATCTGCGTAGCTGCACTCCATGCTCCATGTTAAAATAATTCAGTCAGGTTGTGATACTGACAGTATTAAAGGTCTCAATGCTTGTGGAGGGTTCTTACTGGGAAATAGCAAGCCCCTTTAAGTTACTTTAGGTTATTTAACTAAATCAAGTTTCATATATAAACAGTACTTATTTTTTTAAAAAAATGCTCCATTTAAAACATAAAAACAGTTTCTATAATCACATCTCCAGCACAGAAAGCCAAACTAGCAGTGTTATGACATTTCTGCATAAAATACTTCTTACTAAAAAAAAAAAATATAGTTGGTGATGAAAAAAAAGGGGAAAAAAAACCCCAACCAAACCGGATTCTGAATTGTTTGTATTTTTTAATCACCACATATTGCCAAAGCAGGCAAAGGCTGAGCAGTGTGCATAAAAGACAGCTCGTCAGTAATTAAAAGAGATACCATTTGTTTCCACATCAAATTTATTCTGCTTGTAAAAAAAAAAAAGGAAACAAAAAAAAGAGTGCACTGTAAGATTACACATCTAAGAAAACAACATTTAAGCTTGCTAGTCAATTGACACATCAGAAAGTAGCAGCCTTTCCAATTAAAACAACTTTTCAACAATGTAACGGAACTTCTGTGCTTTTTATTCAAATCCAAAGTTTAGGCAGGATTGAAAAATTTTACCAGTACGTCTGCGAGCATCCAACAGGCATGTGTAAGTGCTTATGAAACTATATATTATAAATAATTATAGATCAGCTTAATGTTTGGCTTAACTAGACACAGAGATGTGGATCAATCTCTCTAAAGACACAGCAGTAAAATACTTAGAATCATAGAATCATAGAATCATTAAGGTTGGAAAAGACCTCTAGGATCATCTAGTCCAACCACCAACCCAACACCACCATGTCTACTAAACCATGTCCCGAAGTGCCACGTCTCCAAGTTTTTTGAATACCTCCAGGGATGGTGACTCCACCACTTCCCTGGGCAGCCTGTTCCAATGCTTGACCACTCTTTCAGTAAAGAAATTTTTCCTAATATCCAATCTGAACCTCCNTATACTGTTCCTTATCAGCCTTTTTCTCCGGTCTCTTCCGTAGCTTCGTTGGGCTTCTTTGGACACGCTCCAGCAACTCAATGTCCTTCTTGTACTGAGGGGCCCAAAACTGAACACGGTACTCGAGGTGTGGCCTCACCAGAGTACAGGAGCACAATCACTTCCCTACTCCTGCTGACCACACTATTCCTGATACAAGCCAGGATGCTATGGGCCTTCCTGGCTGCCTGGGCACACTGCTGGTTCATGTTCAGCCTGCTCTCAACCAGCACCCCCAGGTCCTTTTCTGCCGTGCAGCTTTCCAGCCACTCTTCCCCAAGTCTGTAGCATTGCATGGGATTGTTGTGACTGAAGTGCAGGACCTGGCACTTGGCATTGTTAAACCTCATACAACTGGCCTTGGCCCATCGATCCAGCCTGTCCAGATCCCTCTGCAGAGCCTTCCTACCCTCAAGCAGATCAACACTCCTGCCCAATTTGGTGTCATCTGCAAACATACTGAGGGTGCACTTGATCCCCTCATCCAGATCATTGATAAAGATGTTAAACAAGGCTGGCCCCAAAACTGAGCCCTGGGGAATGCCACTTGTGACCGGTCACCAACTGGATTTAACACCGTTCACTTAAAGCTTCCCAGATTAGGGACTTTACCACAAATCCCCTAACTATACTTAATAGCTAATATTAATTCATATAAAGGTAATTCAGGGAATTGGAGAAGGGCACAAGATGATCAAATCCCTCATTCTTCCTACAGCACTCTCCTTATTTAGAGCTATTCTTTGTGCAAGAAAATAGCTGTATTCAGCTGAGAATGCTGGACCAAGGGCAAGACCTCAAGCTACAGCACCATAGACCACACAGGTAAATGATCACAAGCGTATAAGAAATAAGACACATTGAAAAAAAAGTCATTAAAAGGAGCCTGTTGTTCACTCACCCATGAACAAGCCACAACAGGTATTATTGGCAGTGAAATACACTATTTTTAAAGCAACTCCTGCTTCACAAATTCTTTGAAAATCGCAAATGCCTCTGCTGTCTGACATGGTGGGCAGTTATATGGCATATTGCTCTTAATATTGATTTTGGTCCCTGGAAACTGCTTATGTAACTAACCGGTTCAGCAGCAACTGCAGATTCTACCACTGAATATATTATAAACAGGTTTTGTAAGCGTTTGAGCTTAAAACTCCCTCAACTATACATTAGTAAATCATTATCACACCTTTGAAAGCAAATGCAAATGTTCTGGTGAGTGCACCTGTGTTCACAGAGCAGACCTACTGACAAAGGAGCTGCTGTCTGCCATACACACACAAGAACATGAGCTGAAATTACAGTAATTTCTATAATAGCCAAAATACAATTAATACATCTGATGTCCAGAGAATGCCATGAAAGATTTTTTCCCCCACTAACTTTCTGTGTGATAAGTAATTTACAGTATTCCAAAGTGCTCCCTAGAAACTGCACGCAGCAGCCAAGCACAGGAGAAAAAGAGAGCCAAACCCTGCACCATACCAGCCCAGAGAGAAGTCTGGTTTTCTTTCTGCAAACTTGTGGAATGATGCCAGTGTTCAAGGGCAGTATCTATCCATCGCTTTTTAGTATGGCCCCTCAGCCTCCTCATTTGGGGTGGGGAGGGGGCAGAGACGAGCTTTATCTTTGGAACATTTTCAACACATTGAGAACTGGCACATGGGGAAAAAGATAGAGGAGCGAGGCGGCGAAATAAAAGCTAAGTCTAGTCCAACAGGGAAACTGAAAACTCCTTATGGAAGAAGGTTTGTTTGAGCCTCAGGAAGCAAAAAAGAAAAGTACGAGTGTAGCTGCTCTCAGAGTGGCTATAGCTAAGTGATGAAGCAACTCCCCTATTCTCTACTGCCTTTGGCAAACAGCCCAGTCCATTTCAGGCTCCCCAGGTAAACACCAGAAAGCTCCAAGAGAAGATCAATTTTATCCCTATTTGTTTTACTCAAGTTTGCTGGGCAGAGTTTACTGCAGTATTTCTGTTTTCCTTGTTCCTGGTGACAGTGCTTTGCAATTATTTTTCTACCACTGCTAGTAGTCCTAGTGCCAAAATTTAGCAGTAGCTTTCTTGATTTGAACAGTAGGCAACACAGACTTCCTACAGAGAAATTTGCAGATGCAGTGTCTAAGACCCTCACTGTGCTTTTGGCAAAGATGGCATATTTTGTAAGAAAATCCATTATCACCTTAATACAAAGCACCCCCAAGCTAGCCTCCACTGAAATACCCGTGGCTTGTTGGGTTGACTCCTCAATGTTTATGAATGCGATGACATCCAAGAGAATTTCAGACCAGGAAACTCCAAAGCAACACTTTCCTGCTGCCTCCTACTGTTTTAAAGATGGCATGTACTGCTTAATCACATTTGCACACAGAAATGTATGCTATATATACGCACACACATATATGTGTATTTTTCCTCAAGGTGTCTATTGATAATATGCAAAACAAGGATTTAAAGATTTGATGCGCACAGTGCAGAGCTTTCATAAACTACAAAGTGGTAATTGAAGTTCTTTTCTCACTTCTGCTGGACAACAAGTCTCCACCGAGCAAAAATGCACTTACAAACCATTCTATCCAGGGTTTTAACAGATGTGAACCAATGCATTCACTGAGCAACCTGGGAAAGGACCAGAGATGGGGAAAAGCCTTCATTAAAAAGAGAAAAAATTTGAAAGATAATCACTCTGGTCTGCAGGAAATGGCATTTACATTTCATGCAAGAAATAGTCTTAAAAGCTGTCTGGTTTAAATGTCTGTCACCATGTGTCCGTGCATCAGCTTTACTCACAGGTGCCACTTAACTCATCAGGCAACTCAGACAATTCTGAGTAATTTTTATATTCCTTTTTCTGAAATTAAATTGTTAAGACTCTCAAATTAAATTGTCAAGAGTCTCAAGTTTCAGTGCTACTATTTAAAAACCTAATTTTTTAAAATACAATTCCTGTTATTTTCCTGTTCTAGTTTCAAAGTGTCATTTTTGGTCTGGCACAGTCATTAATGTCCTATAAACATTCATTATTGTAGGAAAACATGTTTATGAATATGTGACAAGATTAAAAGGAACACAGGCTAAGACATAAGTGTATATTATTATTTATTACTTGTAATACCATAGTGTCTATGAGGTGTAATCACAAACCCGGACTTCCTCGACAATTAGAATAAAAAGATTAATTTAAGGAAAACATTGTGGAGGACCAACTTATAATATCACAGTGGAATCAATCTCTATAAAAATTCTCCAACTCCAGAACTGGGGCTTGATAGAAACCCCTGCTGGAAAAACTTTGAGTAAAATTCTCAGTCATAAAGACGAACAAAAGACAGTGACACCATTCAGAAAGTAAGGTTTCAAAAGGAGTCTCACTTACAAGGGCAAGGCTTTCCTTTCTGGAGGACAGAGAGCAAAGGTAGCTAAGACCATATTAATGAAAAACACCAATAAAATTGAGATGCATCATCAGTGCAGAAGAAGATAGGAGCTTCATATAGAAAGAACTAGCTGACTTGAGCAACAGAAACCAAATGTACTTCAGGAGTACAAAAATAATACAAGGAACAATTGAAATTGTAGCTGTAAGCTGGAAGTTATCAGCTAGAAATGAACAGGGAGGCTGCAGTCATAACAGATCATGGAATGATTATGAACTGCCAGCGTGATGCAACCATGAAAAAGGCAAATAGGATCCTGGGTTGTATGCAGAGAAAAGCTCCTGCAGAAACAGATATGTATTAATGCTACTACAGTGAGGAGAGTTCACAGGAATACTGTCCGTGATTCTGGTCATCAGTGCAAAAAGGATTATTTCAGCCTGGAGCAGATTGAGGGACAAGCAACCCTGATGACTTCCAGATTCCATCTGCTTTCCTATTTTGTAAGAGGAGGAGATTTCTTGGTTTATTTAGCTTAATAAAACAAAGGTTGTGAGGGGATATGATGTAGTCTGTAAATACATGCAGACCGTTAACAATAAAGAGAAGAGGAGCCTCTAAGCTACAAGACAATGTTGCCACAAGAACAAATGAGCATTAATTGTCCAGCAATAAATGCAGGCTGGAATTCTAACGAATGTTCCTAATGAAAGAAATAATATTCTGCAAACAACCTTCAGATCAAAGCAGTGGGAGGATGAAAACACTGCCTAGCTTTGAAATAGAAATAGGTATCTACATTAAATGGGATGAAATGAGATGCACGCCTGCAAATCACTGAGGACCAAGCACAGTGACCTTCTCTTTTCCACTCCGATGTTCCTATGTGATGTTTTTCCAGCCTATTTCTATCATGTACGTTGGGGAATCTATAAGAAACAACAACAAACCTTGACTGTGAAAGTACATCAGATATTGAAATATCTTTTAAGTTATTTTCTTCTTAAAAATAACCTTTAAAATATCATCTATAAACGTACAACTACAGTGAAGTCACATCACTGTAAGTACAAGATGGGAATAAGAGAAAAGGCTGGATAATTCTGAGTGGTGCAGTGACAAACAGTGGTTGTTCACTACTTCTTTTGATGGAGTAGCTGGAGGGCATCATATGAAAATAGCCTGTTCAAAAAAAGAACAGCCCGCCCACTGCCTTCCCCTCACTGCTCAACCAAAGTCCCACAAAAAGCCTGGTAACCAGAGAGCTGGTTCTTCACATGACAGGTGGTCAAGCTGCTATGGGATGTTGTAGACACTAAGACTTTACAGGATTAAAAAGAGGGACAACGGAAAAGTTGCCATTCTGTTAATATATTAAGACCTATTAAATACAGGAAACCTCTTCTAGACCAGAAGTCCCCAACTGCTAATTTTTGGAAGCTGAGAGCTGTCAGCAGTGGTTTCACTTAGGTGCTAGTCTCATTCTTACACTCCTCCTGAGGCATTCACTCTTGCCACTGTTGGAGGCAGGATACTGGGTTAATTAACTACTGCTTTGATGGGGCACTGCTGTTATTGCATTACGTTCAACCAGCAGAACACAGTACAGGCTCATTTACCCCATATTAGATGGGATTTCAGTTTAGTTTGAGGTTCAGGAAGCAACAGGTCTTGGCTTCCCATTCTGCAGAACACAGCATGCAGGTAAACTGCCTTCGCAGAGCTCTGCAGAGGTACTATGGTTTTCACCATAACCTACACCTTAATCCCACCCACAGGTTTTCTTCTGAAAATGAAAAGTCATCTTCTGCTTTAAGAATTGGTACATTCCTTCCTATAAAACCAGCTTAAACCTTGCTCTAATTGCCTGTTGTGCCTTTTTAGGATTCCAAGAAAAAAAGAAAAAAAAAAAAGCTATACAGAATTGACTGAAGGGGAGAAAAAAAAAGCCAGCAAAACCCAAGCAAGCAGCACAGACATGCAAAACTCACCACATTTCATCATTCCCACTTCATAACATTTCCGTAGCCGGCATGCCTGGCAGCTTTTGCGCCTGTTTTTGTCTATCGTGCATTGATTGGTAGCTGGGCAGATGTAATCATTATGTCCTGCAGCAGAGTAAGAAGAGAAAATTTAACATCTCCAACAGTCTCTCTTGGTCATTTCCCAAATCAGGACCTTCTTGATTTTAAGCATCTCAACTTTTTCATATGCATATATCTAAGCTCCACTAATTTAACTGATGCAAAAATGCCTATTTATCCTATACTGAAAACATTGATCTGTGGCCTCAGAAAGTAACCAGAAAACATAGCCTGCCTTTTACTGATGACCGTTAGATAACCAAGCACCTTCTAATACCAATTAATTTTTGAAAATGGGACGTATGCTCTTGTGAAAATTTGCTCCCAGCCTCCAACTTCTTACTGTATATCGGGACTCTACAGATGGCAGATAGTAGATTATTTTTTCCTCAGCAGAGCTGAAAACAGAAGTGCACACAGCTTCAGTCCTGCAAAGATTTAAGTAAACTACAGCTCTATTTACTGAACTCTCTGACGTGGTGAGTTCCAGGAATGAAAAAGCCTTTGGAGGATTGACCCTGGACCAAAGTTAATAAAAAAAACCAGCCCAAGAGAGAAAGACTCATATAAAATAATACATACTGTATTGTCTAAAGAAAACCACAAGAAGAAGAAGGTATAACTTTCACATATTGTGGACAAGTGTTTCTCATATTTTCTTCAGTTTCCACTACAGACTCTTCTGTTGTCTTCTCTCCCACCTCACCTCACCTCACCCCCACCCACACCCCTTTACGTTATTGTATTTCATTAATCAATAATCTGGTCCAAAGGTTTATTACTGTAAACTGGACTTCAGTATGCTCTTGGTGTAAATAGTCAAATCATCTCCTGCCAAATAGTGGAAATCTCTCTTGCAGTAGTTACCAAAGGATGCAAAAAATATTCACTCATTTACATTTCTTAATGTCTTTTCTCTCAGGTTGTTTTTTTAAGTTATTTTTTCAAACTTTAAGAATAGATCAGGCAAAGATACAGCTACTGGAGTTTTTTTTACTTGATGCAAGTCCAAAAGTTCATGTCCCCAAGAGTAATTATTTAACTGAACCATTGTGACTATTTCCTTGCAAAATTAAAATAATTTTAACCTTGAATTTTTGAACCAACAATTTTAAAAAGAAGAGATCAGGTTACAGTCTGTCCCGTTTCCTACTGGCAGATAGGAATGAAAAACAAATTACTGTTTATCACTCTTCACACAACATGGGGGAAAGGAGGAAGAAGCTCTCCATTGCACTATAACCCAAGCACACAGGAGTATAAAGTGTTTTAAAACTCCTGTGGCCTTGGGATAATTTAGCTTGCAGGCAGATGTTCAGAGATGTGGGACGAATACACTACACTACAAACTTGGACAAGCAGAGGAGGCCACACACAGTTGCTCAGTCATACCATCTGATTTTAATTAGACAGTAGCCCAACATTTTGGTCTATGGTAGGCCCAGGAGTTTTTTATTTTTATAAGCAATATCCTTCATAACAACAGTTGCAACTGAGTGCTTGATAGTGTTTTATGCTAAGAACTTACTTTCATTTATTTGAATTACAATGAACGTTACCTGACAGGGTACATTAAGCCATACAAAAGGCCACAATGGGTAACTTGTTCACAGCCAAAGCACATGTGAGCAACGCAGAGCAGGCAAATAATTTTCCTGACAGAAAACGCTTTGAGATCAAATTCAGTCTCGATTTGTGTCAAACTGGAGACAAAGTTCTCTTCAATTATTTTAGAAATCAAAAGAACTTGCACCAGTTTACAGAAATTGTTATTTGCCCATCCAGAACTTGCACAATAAATTGAAAAGGGAAACAAGTTTTGAATTAAATTTGATTCTAATGGTGACACCAACTCCGCCATATTGATCCAAAAGAAAATACCTCAAGATTGCTAAAGGTTTTGTGTGCAGAAGAGGAAGGGAACATTACAGACCAAAAAATGACGGGATTTTCTGTGTTAGTGTCTGCATGTAGTATCCAATGTCAATCCAATTAAGTTTCCACCAAGAGGCCCCAGATGAGGCCAAAGAGCACGATAACTAGAGCCAAGGTTAAAGAAATGAAATGGTCCAAAGCTGCAATATGGTGCATAAGCCACTGCCCACAGGCTGGGATAACAAACATGGAGACCTACATTTACTGCATACTGCAGCCACGCAGTAAATTTGAACTAAATACCAAATATTTAAGAATTTAAACACTGAAGTGGAAATCTTAGATAGAGAGATCTGGCAGAGTAAGAAATACTGCAGTGTAGGCTCTGGGGGGTGGGGTGCTGAGAAATAACAATAGTCAGGTTTGTACCTAATACTTGCTACACATATTTTTATATCCTACGTACTGTGTAGACATTAAATGCTATGACTCAACAGCTCCAGGCAATATACTCTTGTCAAGAATTGTTCCTGGCAAGGAAAGTCTCCAGACAATTTACCTATTCTAGCTGTGTCTGTTATAACAAATTCACAGTTACTATCTCTACTTTGGGACACAAACTGCAATCAGATTCACAGGTCTGCAGTGCCACCCCACCAAGGCCTTTGCTGCAGGGCCTTCCCATGCTATGTATTCCAGCTCTTCTCTAAAGAAATCAGCTGGTCACTTTGTAATGTTTCCAGATCTTGATAACACGAGAGCCAAAAGATAAAGTAGTCAAATCACGTGTTGCTCTATTTTCAGCATGCAGCACCATACACCAGGATTTTAGATCAACTCATTACTAGATCAACCGCTGCAGCCCCTGATCATATGAAACAACTTATTTGAGCAAAGTTATCACAAGCTGATTCTCCTACCTTGAATACTTCTTTTAAAGAATGCTTTGCAGCCTTCACATGACCAGACCCCATAGTGGTATCCTGAAGCATAGTCACTGCAGACGGCACAGAAGTGGGCATCCCTTTTTGAGCCAGGATTATTTGCAATTGGGCTGGTACAGTCATTGCCATTAGTTTTTCTTTTTAACGTTTCTCTGATAGAAAAGAAAAACGTGTTATAAAAGAGGAAAAAATTCATCTACATTGCAAAGAATTTCGTTATTTTCCATTGTCTTCTATTCTCTCTCTATAGAGTCTTCTTATTACTGAACACGGGATAGTGTGAAACACTGTTAAGCCTTTTTCTGATAAGGTTATCTAAAGCATATAGTCTGATCCCAGAGCTTTCCATGATGGCACACTATAAAGTTTTAAAATACTCAAAGGCATAAAACTGGACTGCTGATGTGTCATTCTCATGAACTCTGGGAAAATCATAGAATCATAGAATCATAGAATGCTTTGG